>PISW01008923.1:0-67431 GCA_004023785.1 Mungos mungo
TACAAATTTTAGGATTGTTTGTTCTAGCTCTGTGAAGAATGCTGGTGCTATTTTGATAGGGATTGCTAAATGATCATTTTACTATGCTGCTGAAATCAGTTTGTTAGTATTTTATTAATTTTTACATCTACATTTGTTAAGGGTATTGGCCTATGGTTTTCTTCCCTAATGGTGTCCTTTTCTGGTTTTGGTATCAGGATAGTGCTGGCCTTATAAAATGAGTTTGGGAGTGTTCCTTCTCTTTGAGTTAGAGAAGGATTGGTATTGATTCTTTAAATGATTGGTTAAATTCACCAGTGAAGCCTTATGGTTCTGGGCTTTTCTTTGTTGAGAGATTTTTTTTATTACTAATTCAGTCTCCTTACTAGTAATTGATCTATACAGATTTTTATATTTCTTCCTGATTCAGGTTTGTTAAGTTTTATGTTTCTAAGAATTTTTCCATTTTTGCTAGGCTGTCCAGTTTATTGGTATATAGTTGTTCATAGTAATCTCTTATGATCTTTTGAATTTCTGTGGTATTGGTTGTAATGTCCTTTTTCTCATAATTTTGTTGATTTGGGTCCTTTCTTTTTTTCCCCTTGGTTATAGTCTAACGGTTTGTCAAATTTTGTCTTTTAAAAGAACCAACTCTTAGTTTGATGAATATTTTCTATTATATTTATATGCTCTATCTCATTTATTTCTGCTCTAATGTTTATTATTTCCTTTCTTCTGCCAACTTTGGGCTCAGTTTTGGTGTAAAGGTAGGTTATTTCGGTTATGTCTTGCTTCTTGATACAGGCATTTATTGCTATGAAGTACCCTCTTAGAAGAGCATTTGCTACATCTCATAAGCTTTGGTATGTTAAATTTTCATTTTCATTTGTCTCAAGAAACCTTTTAATTTCTTCTTTGATCCATTGGTTGTTCAGGATAGTGTTGTTTAATTTCCATTTGTTTGTAGATTTCCCAGTTTTTTTTTTATTGATTTCTAGGTTCATCCCATTGTAGTCTGCAAAGATACTTGCTATGATATCAGTCTTCCTGAATTTGTAAGACTTGTTTTGTGGCCTAACATGTGGCCTATCCTAGAAAATAGTCCATGTGCACTTGAGGAGGATGTGGATTCTGCTGCAGTGAATAGATGGTTTTGTATGTCTATTACATCCATTTGGGCTATAGTGGTGTTCCAGTCCACTGTTTCTGTAGTGATTTTCTTGGTCAATATCTACCCATTGTTTAGAGTGGAGTATCAAAGTCTCCAACTATTACTGTATTACTGTTTATTTTTCCTTTTAGCTCTTAGTTTTTGCTTTATATAGTTAGGTTCCTTTGATGATGAATGCATCAATATTTACAATTGTATCTTTCTAATGCATTGAAATGTGCTGTACTCCTAACTTTTTCTTTTGTAACTATTTGCTTGAAATATTTCTTTTCATCTCTTTACTCTCATTGCTGTGTCTTTAAGGTTAAAGTGAGTTTCCTGTAGGCAGTGTATTGTTGGATCTTTTTTTTTAAATCCATCCAGCCAGTTTATGTCTTTTGTTTGGGGAATTTAGTCCATTTACATTCAGAGTAGTCATTGATAGGCAAGGACTTGACTCTTGCCATTTTGTTAATTGTTTTCTAGTTGTTTTGCAGAATTATTGTTCCTTGTTTCTTCCTGTCTTTTTTGGTGTTTTGGTGTCTTCTGATATCAGTATGCTTTTACTGCTTTATCTTGTTCTTTTGTGCAGTTAGTATAAGGCTTTCCCCTGTGGTTACCATGAAAATTACATAAAATATCTTAAACTTATAAACCCTATTTTAAACTGATAATAACAACCTCAGTAGAACTCATGTACTTCGCACTTTTACTTCTTCTCCATCTCACATTATAGATTATTGCTGTTACTGTTATGACCCTCATGTAGGGCGTGGCTAGTCTTAAGCAATAGGTGATTATCTTATAGCCTCCATCTTTAGGCCCACCCTTAGAAATGTTAAAGGTGTTAGCTGGCCTTTCCTGATTGGGTGTTACAAGAGTTTCTGAGAAGCTGACACTTAGGCCTCCAAGGTCAGAGTCAGTTTGATTCAGACCTGTGTCCTTACATTACAACTAACATATTTTCTTATGTTGTATAAACTCATAACGGATTGTTATATTCATGGTTATTTTTGCTACATTAATCTTTTTTCTTTTTAACTTTTAAATTAAGGTTTTAAGTGAGTTATGTACCACTATTACCATGTTGCAGAATGACTATGACTATATATTTACCATTATCATGAGATTTATGCTACCTTTTTGTACTTTTATGTTAATTAGTGTTTTACTTCCACTCAAAGAATTTTCTTTAGGATTTCTTGTAAGTGAGATCTGATGGTAATTAAATCCCTCAACTTTTATTTGTGTGGGAAAGTCTATCCCTTCTTTGTTTCCAAAGGAAAGCTCTATCAGCCATAGAATTCTTAGTTGACAGGGTTGGTTTTTTTCTCAATATTTTGAATGTCATCTCATTTTCTCCTGGCCTGAAAAGTTTCTGTTGAGAAATGTTTGTTCATAGTCTTACAAGGGTTCCCATAAGAATGTACCTTCTCTCTTTTCTCTTGCTGCTCTTAAAATTCTTTCTTTGCTTTTCTCTTTTGACAATTTAGTTATGGTTGCTGGTGTAGTCCTTATTCAGGTTCCAGCTATTTGGGGTCCTTTGGGGCTCATGGATGTAGACATCCATTCCTCTCCCCAAGTTTGGGAAGTTTTCAGCCATTATTGCTTTAAATAAACTCTCTGTCCCTTTATTTCTCTTCTCTCTCTGGAGTTCTCATAAAGCAAATATTATTTCTTCATTGTGTCCTATAGTTCCTGTGGAGTTTCTTCACAGAAAATTTTTGTTTCTCCCAGCTAAGTAACTTCCACTGTCTTGTCCTCCAGATCACGGATTTTTTTGTCTGCAATTGTATTTATTTATTTACTTACTTACTTACTTACTTATTTATTTGACAGAGAGTGCATGAGTTTTGGGAGAGGGGCAAAGGGAGAGAGAGAAAAATCTCTAGGGCTCCACACTTGGCTTGGATCCCAGTGCAAAGCTCAATCCCATGACTCCAGGATGGGGACCGGAGCTGAAATCAAGAGTCAGACACTTAACTGACTGAGCCACCCAGGTGCCCCAGATCAAGTCTACCTTTGAAACTCTTGAATTCTTCAGTTACTGTACTTTCAACTCTAGGATTTCAGTTTCCTGGGGTTTTATGATGGTTGTTATTTCCTTTCAGACTTCTCATTTTTGTTCATGTGTTGGTTTCCTAATTTTGTTTAGTTGTATGTCTGCATTTTCTTTTGGTTCACTAAACTTCCTTAAGAGGATTATTCTAAATTCTTTTCCTGACAGTTCATAGATCTTTATTTATGTTAGGTCAGTTATTGGAGCTTTATTAGTTTCCTTTCATGGTCTCATATTCACCTGATTAATCATGATCCTTGATTCCTTGTGTTGGTGTTTGTGCATTTGATGAATGGTGTTCCTCTTCTGGACTTTACAGATTTGTTTGGGGAGAGACAGCTCTTCACCAGTAAGCTCAGCTGGGTTTTTGGCTACATCTGCTGATAATGTTTTTGGGCAATTGGGGCTTGTTATTATGGTCTCTTTTGTGGTGAGGCAACTGTTTGAGCTCTGAAGATGGAGATGGTGGGGTGCCACTGGCATAGAACAGGACTACTGACTTGGTTCCCCACCTAAGTGAGGCTATAGGATAGGCTCAGCGGTTGCTTGGGTTTTCTGGTCTGGCTTTGTAGATGGTCAGGACTGGGTACTCTATTCAGTAGTAGTTGGGGCTATGAATTATAACTTCCAGCCCTGGCAGGGCAGCAGGCCAGAACCCAGGGACTGTACACCTTATTGTTTGGGGGCTGAATCAGCCAGAGCATGTGCTGAGTTCTCTGCTGAGGTGAGGCCACTGATTTCACTCTGCAGATGGGGGAAGCCAAGGCTGTGCTCTGCATTCAAGTGCCTCTGTATCTAGGGATGTTTCATATGCTCTGGTTAGTTTCCCTGGTTGGACAGGCTGAAGGCGGTATTCAGCAATGAGTGGGGCTATGAATGTTACAGGGTAGTGGGAAAAGCAGGTCTAGAGTTTTGTTTTGTTTTTAAAGAGATAGAGAACAAACAAGGGGTAGAAGGAGAGGGAGAAAGAGAATCTTAAGCAGTCTCCATGCCCAGTGTGGAGCATGACACAGGGCAGTATCTCATGGCTCTGAGATCATGACCTGAGCCGAAATCAAGAGTCAGACACTTAACCAGCTGAGCCACCCAGGCACCCAAAACTCTTAGTTGTCTTAACACGAACTGATCAACGCCCTAATTTCCCTGCTGAACAGGACTGCTGGCTTTACTGTAAATTCCCAACTCTATCTGCCCTTCTCTTGACTCACCCTTGGGCTGCACAGCTCCCAGGAGTTGTCTCCAGCTCTGTTAGTATGTGGGGCCAGAGGACACTCTCCACAGGCAGGTGGGACTGTGATTCAGCTCCCATGCCTGGTTGGGAAAAGGAATGCTGCTCCAAGCTACCCGCAGTTTCCCACACAGGCTGTGTGGTTGGGAGGGTCCTGGAGTTACCCTCAGCCCTGTGTGAATCAATCCCATGGCCAACATACCTGGCACTGACTTTACTCAGTGGGCAGCAACTGCTGGCCCACCTCCCAGCCTGAGCACCGCTGGGCAAGGCAGCTTCCAGGAGTTGTCACCAGCCTTCTGGTTAGATGGGGCTGGAAGGCACTCTCGCCGCAGTGGGTGCGGCTATGACTCAGCATCTGGCCCTGGCGTGGGCCACCCAGGCTTCAGGGCTGGCAAAACTCCTAGTTTGTCTGAATCAGGCAGATCTCCACCCTGGTGTGTTCCCTGGTCAGAGTGCACCCCTGACTTAGTCATACAGATGAGCAAAGCCTCCGGGTGGGATTACTTTGTGGACACTGCAGGTATGTACTTGGTCTGCCAAGATCCATGAGCTGGTTGTCACAAGCCTCTCCCCTCTTCTCCATCACGGATTCCCTGTGGTTGAGCCACGCAGATTCCCCTGTCATCTCTGTAGAGGGAGAGGCTCAGAGGCGACCTCTCGGGGTGCTGCTGGCCTGTCCTGGGAGGGGCAGTACGGCCAACGTGTAGTCGCTTCTCTTACCAGGCTAACGCAGTCTGCCTTGGATTCTGTGGCTCAGGGGTGCTCAGCCTCACCCCGTGTCCTAGGATTCTCTCAGTGCTCTCTTGTTCTTGAATAGATGTTAGTTCTTGCGAGGGGGAGTGAAGTCAGGAACGACCTATATTGCCACCCTGGTCCGTGCATGATATTTTCAACAGTAACTGTGAGTTTTACCTTTAATTAAATCCCTAGATGTGGAATTTTTGGTTCAGGCAATATGAATGTTTTTTATGACATTTTTTCTTCCTTTATTTTTATTTTTTGTATAGTTCTAAATTATGCTCTGGAAATATTGGCATACCAATTTATAGCATCATTTACACAGTGTAGGAAGGAGTACCTATCTTAGTCATTGTTGGAGATTAATGGTTTTTTTAACTTTCAAAATTTGTGTTCTGAGAAGGTATCCTTAGTTTGCTCTCCCCCTCGCCCCGCTTTGTTTCTGAAGTCTGTGAGCCACACAGACCTGGCTTCCAGCCTTCATACCATCTGTATAGCCTCATGAGAAAGGAGCAACGGCTCCATTTCTTTGTTTTATCAAATGCTGATATTTCCAATCAGCCTTATAAGGTTGTAAGAGTCTTTTAGGAAAAGTGCTAATAGAGATCCCAGTGTG
The DNA here is from genome assembly GCA_004023785.1 of Mungos mungo. Lineage (NCBI taxonomy): Eukaryota > Metazoa > Chordata > Mammalia > Carnivora > Herpestidae > Mungos > Mungos mungo. The sequence continues at coordinate 5,774 of PISW01008923.1, forward strand.
TAGTATATACTCAAAAATGGATATTTATTCTTTCTTAAATAAACATTTTTTTTCTGAAGGTAAAACGTTTTAATGTAATCACTGGTTATTGTTCCTTTTTTGGGAAACAAGGGAACTGTTTCTAACATTTTATCATCAGCGATGATGGCTGATAGTCCTTGTCACATTAACGAAGTATAGGAAGTATTTTGCTTTTGTTTTACGGACTTTTATTAAAAGTGGGCAATTCAGTTATTTTATCATTAACATATTTTCTGCTATAAGATTATCCTGCCTATCTGGGATAAACCTACAACCATCACTGATTTCATGTTTCTTTTTTTATTTAACAGTTTTTGTAGGACCTAGGTATAATTTTGTTTTTAACAGCTGTCGGTCGTTTTCAGCTGAGAAATGGAGTGCTGTTAGACTCCCCTGTGGGCTTTGAAGAGTGAATTCTCTGGCTGTTCTTTGTGCATTCATGTCAACAGTAGATGTTGAAGATGGAAGGGCACACAGACGATCTGGCACATCCTCTTCCTTGTACAGGGAGCAGAAATCAAGTAACACGTTCAGAGTCCCAGAGCCGGGACTGAAAAACCTCGTCTCCCTCCTGACTCGTGCCTTTTCCTCTGCATGTCCTGCTTGGTTTTTCCCAGGGTCAGTGTTGAAAGTAAGAAGACTGAGGGGCGCCTGGGTGGTTCAGTTAAACATCCAGCTTTGGCTCAGGCCATGATCTCAACAGTTAGTGAGTTCGAGCCCCGCGTCGTCAGGCTCTGTGCTGACAGCCGGCTCAGAGCCTGGATCCTGTGTCACATTCTCTGCCCCTCCCTGCTCATGCTCTGTTTCTCTCAGTCTCTCAATAATAAATAAATGTTAAAAAAATTTAAAAAAAAAATGAGACTGAAGTGCTTTTTGTTGAGGAATTACTGCTCTTCGAGCTTTCTCAGTTCACTGAGGGGCTGTAGCCAGTGGCTGTGGAGGCTGGGCCACCTTGGGGGCCGAGCCAGAGTGGCCCTGGCCCCAGGCAAGAGGAAGATTCGTGTGGTGGGGGACTCACAGACACCAGCCTGAGTCCTGACCCTGGATTGTGTCAGGAGTGCTTGGGATGTGCTTCTTGCCCCCTTGGTACCTCCTCGTACCTAATTCTTCATTCTTAAACCTATTCTTACAGTTGTTTGCTTCTCTTAAAATTGAGAAGCAGGCAGCGCTTGCCGATGTAAAATCTGCATAAACAATAGAACTTTTGCATCAGTTCCATAGAATGACTACTTTTGTTTCTATTGATGTTTCCAAGGGTCTGCAAAATCCTGAGGTTATTTCTGTATCGGCAAACAATTCGTTATATTCAGAGGAATTTTAGTAAGGTGTATGTTCTCTTGTACTTCTATTAGAAGTTAGTAGTTTCAGAGACATATGAGAAGTCTGAGCAAACCAGGAGTGCCCAGCGCCCCAGCTGTTCTCTACAGTGAATAAATCAAGAAGAGTTTGCAAGCAAATGTTTAAAACGAGGGCAGTAAATAAAATCGACCAGGTGTGGAAGTTACAGTACTGGTGGTTTCCTGGGTTTCTCCTAGCAAGTTACCGCGAGCTCAGCTCACTGCTTCTCTCACGCTTCTGGAGGCGGACAGGCTTCACTGAGCGATACCAGGTATTGGCAGGGTCTTGCTCTCCCCAGAGGCTGTCACGGGGAGTCTGTCACCACACCTTTTCCAGCTTCTAGAACTGCAGTTCTTGCATCCGTTGCTTGTCCCCCCTTCCTCCAGTTTTCAAGCCAGCATGGTAGCATTTTGCTTCAGTCACCACATTGCTTTCTTCTTTGCTCAAGTCCCCCTCTGCCTGCCTCTTATAAGGATACGTGTGATTACAGTTAGGGACCACTTGCGTAGTCCTCGGTGATCTTCCCATATCAAGATCTTTGATTTAGGGGCATGTGGGTGGCTTAGTCAGTTAAGTGTCAGGCTCTTGATTTCGGCTCAGGTCATGATCTCATGGTTCCTGAGACCGAGCCCCACGTCAGGCTCCGTGCTGACAATGTGAAACCTACTTGGGATTCTCTCTCTCTCTCTCTCTCTGCCCCTCGCCTGCTTGTGCACGCTCTCTCTCAAAATAAAAAACATGAAAAAAATCCTTTCTGTAATTGCATCTACAAAGTCTCTTTTGCCGTATAAGGGAACATTCTCATGTTTCAGGGGTTAGGATGGGATGTCCCTGCTGTCCATATTCAGCCACAGTTACAATCGTAAACGCGACCTCAGCGAAGAGTGGGTAACTCCTCATGCTCTTCACAGGATCTTTCTGTTAGATACCTCCTTCCTTCTCCCTTCTACTCCATGACGATCTCCCTTCTTGCCTCTCCCTTTCCTTGCTCTGTAGATTCCCACCCACCGCTCCAAAGAGCCATTTTCTCGACCTGGGGAAATGTTAGTTTGGTAAACTTCTGTAAATGGTGTCAGAGCAGGCAAGGGCCGCTTTCCCCAGGATCTGCGCCCCACCAGCCTGCTCTGCTGCATCGACAGCTGTCGGACTGGCTGGAGCCCTTGCTGCCTGTTCCCGTCTCTCTCGATCCATCTGTGCTGCTTTTCAGGCTCTTCCTGAAGTAGGGACATCTAGAGGAGCAGTGGAAAGACAGGACGCTGGCCCTGAGTTCAGCCTTAGCTGTTCAGTTCCTTAGCCTGGATACTTCGCTTTACTTCTGTGAACTTCCCCCATGAGAAAAGCATTCAACCATCTTTTTTGTGTGTAGCCTTGTGATTGGATTTATCATTTTGAATGGTTTTCAAGTTATAATACATACAAGGCCGCACAACATGCCAAAAGATACAGAAATAGAAGCAAAAGCCCAACCCCCCAAAACAGGGTTATATTATTAATATCATTGTTTGGGGTTTTTTTTCATGTAACATTAGAAACATGCACAATAATATTGGGGGCTCCAAAAAGAAATAGAGTTTTGTATATGTACCCATTTGCCTACTGAACCGAAGTGATAACTATTAAAAACAGTGAGATACAGTCAGCAACTCCTGTAATACTGATTTTAAATCTGTTGTTTCAGACTCACCATCATGGATACACTTTCAGAAGCAAATGGCACCTTTGCCTTAAGTCTGCTGGAAAAGCTGGGTGAAGACAACTCAAAAAATGTGTTTTTCTCGCCCATGAGCATCTCCTCTGCCCTGTCTATGGTCTTCATGGGCGCCAAGGGAAACACTGCCGCCCAGATGGCCCAGGTACGTGCCTGAAGCCACTTCTGGGCAACTGTAAATGCTGTTCATTTGTCAGCTGGGCTGGTCCTCTACTTTCACAGCCTGGATTTGCTCCTTGACAGATCCCTCTACTAGTGTCACAGGATGGGGACAGGGAGTTAGTCCTGTGTGAGTGAGCACTCTGGAGTGGGTGTCTCAGATCTGTTGGGGAGGAAGTGGTGTTCTACATTTAGAAGAAAGTGATTTTACTACCCCGGTGACCGATTATACACGCGTTTGAGTTTGTGAGTAGGGGTAAAGTCACAAGGTCCAAGTTGAGTTCTGTTATATTTTTTGGATATTGTCACTTGCTTTTCAATTATTAGAAATTTTTATTTTAATTCTCTCATTTAAGTGTAAAACCTTCTTAGAATGGCACTTGTCAGCCAAAAATATTTTCAGTAGTATTTCAGTTGTTTCTTGTTGAGTCACAGCACCCTAACACTTACCAGCTTAAGATGATAATTACTATTGTAGGATTCTGAATATGTTGGGCGATGCTTCTGCTCCGCTCTGCCCCAGCTGGGTCACCGGTGTGGCGTCTTGGGCCCCTTGCGTGTGGCTTCCTCCATGTGCTGTCTCCTCCCTTCAGCTTCTGCGTGGCGTGTCCTTGACAGGGTGGCCTGGGCATCCTTACAGGATAGTACCCAGCGTCCAAGAGAGGCGCTTACATGTACAAATGCTCATCAAGCCTCTGTTATGTCTTGTTTGCTAATGAGCCAATGGCTGACAGCAGTCACATGGCCAAGTGACTGACTCTGGCCAAGCCCAGAGGCCGCCAAAGAGGGGCTGCATAACGGTGTGAATACCGAAGGCAGTGACTCATTGGGGTCACTGATGACTGCCATGCTCTGCCCTCTGTGTGACTGCCAGTCCCCCACAGGTAAGGTACACTTGCCCCCCTCCCAAGACCCCCAAGTCTCATCCCATCATGGGGCCAGTCTTGGGCTTGAAGTGAGGTTGTTTAGTATGGTTCCTGGGTGCAGAGTTTTGTAACATTCTCTTCAAAACTGGCGGGGGGATGTCTTAGTCAGCTAGCGGTGCCATAACAAGGTACCACAGACCGAGGGGCCTAAAGAACAGAGATGTATTTCCTCAACGTTCTGGAGGCTGGAAGTCTGAGACCAAGATGTGGGCAGAGTTGTTTCCTCTAAACAGTTGTGGAGTTTCTATGTGTTGATTTATAATTGACATGAATGATATAAATGATAACATGCACCAACCTGTTTGAGGCAGGACTGTCTGTGTTGGCCTGGGATGAGAGTGTGGCCGACAGTGTCCTTAGGATGCTGAGAAGCCCCGTTGTCCAGTTGACAGGGTCTGTGAGGCACTTAGTCTGCCTTCATCTTTCTCAGGTTTTAATAAAGTGGAACTTGATCCTGCCTTGAAGCTCGTACCTTGGACTTGATTTTTGTTCTAAGGCCATTTCTCACATTTAGAATCATTTCCCAGCCGGAGAGGGTAGGAATCAGAAACCTTATAATTTTCCACCCACCAAGTCCTAGGTTGGAAAATGTTCCTTTAAATTCTGCTTGAAAATGAAACAGTTCCTTCTTTATCTCATCTTTCCTTTCCTGTACTTTGTCCGAGGCAGCTACAAGCCCCATTCTTTCTGGACATGTACTTAGCCAGACACCTGGTTCATTGGGGAAATGCCCAGGCTTGCCCGCCACTGTGGATTAGTCTCTCCGGTTCTTCTGCTGGGACATGCCAGGAGCCCCGTTTCTCCAGCCACTGCTAGAGGCTTCTTCACTGGCCTTCCGGCCTCTGCTTGCCATCTCCTCGCTCTCCTGCTTCCCGGCCTTTGCCAGCTGCCTGGGCCCCAAGCCACTGCCGTGTTTCGAACGTTGTTAGGAAAGAAGTCCATGTCTGGATTGCTGCGTGAACTTCTGTGGTTACAAAACAAACCATCCCAGACTTAGTGGCTGGAAATAGCCAAGGCTGATTATTTCTCAGATTCTGTGGTTGGACCCACATGGTGTCAGCCGGGATCACTCATGGTCCAGGAAGGCCTCTGTCACGTGTCTGCGGCCTCCATTCTCCTACGGTTAGTTCTCCCCATGTGGTGTCAGCTCTCCAGGACTTTCCCTGCGGCCTCTAGTGGGATAGCCTGGGCTTCCTCACATCACGGTGGCTGGGCTACAAGACAGTGAATGTGAGCTGCAGGCTTTGTAAGGCCCAGGCCTGGAACAGTGTCCCTTCTCCTGCATTCTGGTGGCCAGAACCGCTCACAGCACCAGCCAGAGGCCAGACACTTCTGTATCAGGGGCGGCCTGTGTTTGCAGAGATAGGCGGCCTGGTTGGCAGCTTTATTTGCAGACAGACTGCAGAGCACATAGCACATGGTTTGCGAAGGGGCACTGCCACTCACGCCAGTGCTGGCAGTGCTCTGACTCCCTGCAGAGAGTGCTGGGGGAGGGCAGACTGGGTGGCTTTTGAGATGCTTTTTGTCTTCACCTGGATGCATCTTCTTTTAAGCTCTAGGTAGAGTCTGTGCAGTTCTTAGGTGGAGTTTGGTGTTGTATCCATTTCCTGCAGCCGAGGCACACTGAAGTTGTGCGTTTTTGTATTCTGTTTCTGATTCCAGGCACTTTCTTTAAGTAAGAGCAGCGGAGGAGGTGACGTCCACCAGGGGTTCCAGTCGCTTCTTACAGAAATCAACAGGACTGACACACAGTACTTGCTTAGAACTGCCAACAGGCTCTTCGGAGAGAAGTCTTATGAGTTCCTCTCAGTAAGTCATTCTTGCTGTTTTTGACTAAGAAAGTAGACACCGAGGCGGTGGGGAGGAGGGTCACGCGGCATAGCAGGAAGCTGCAGGTCATGAATTCACACATTTGCGCATGGACTCAGGTCTCCATTTACTGTCTTCATGCATTCCCTTAAACCCTGTTTCAGTTTTAATCTTCTATAAAATGAGCCTCATGATGAAGAATGTCCAGATTTTTGTGAGGCTTCGATGAGACAATTTTAAAAGAACTAACATAGAGCAACTGCTGTTCAAAGTTAATTGGCTGAAACGAAGTGATGGAAACGAGTATTTCTAATCATTGTTTTCAACATACCAAAAATTTTTTATGCACTGTGATTCTTGTTCAACTTTTTACACATGTAAATATTTCTATAGTGTTTTTCCAGTGCAGAATTTTTATAAAGTTATTTGTCTAATTATACCAGTTCTATTTATTTATAGGACCTTCATGCTTTTTTTTCTTTTTTAAAAACTCCCCAAGTAATCTGTGAGTATGAGAGCACATGCTTGTTGCATGTGACTGTATTCTTGTTACATAAAAATGCAAATAAAGCAGTCAAAGTGAGAGTCCTCACAACTGCTCCCACCCCTGGTCACCCCCCACCCCAGTGCGAGGGCTTTTACAGATGGGACGTGTATGCCCCGTACATACACAGGTCTGGGGTGTTTTTTCTCTACGTCACATCGCTACGTCAAAATATTATTTTGTAACTTGTTTCTTTACACCCAACACTGTGTCTTAACTTCTTTGCCTATATGAGGATCTTTCTCACTCTGTTTAACTGGTCTCTGCTATTCTTAAGTACGGATGTACTGAAACGTACTTGGCACACCGTTCCCACGCTGATGGGCATTCAGACAGCGCATGTTAGTGTACACGACTCCTGTGCCCTGTGTGCGCGTGTTACTCCAAGATGGATCTGTAGCAGGGAGGAAAGAGAGAAGCTTGGAGGCTGTAGCAGATGCTGAAATGGTCCCGAGTACGGCGGCCATTACGTTCTCCCCGGGGCACCAGTGCGGCGCTCAGTTCCACGCTTGTCGTCAGCACGGCATGCTGTTAGCCTCGTACATTTTTATTATTAAGAGATTGAACAACTTGCCTTATGTTTACTGAACGTTTGTATCTTTGCTGAGAATTTTCTTTATGCACTTTTTATTGGGTTGCCTTTTTCTTACTGGTTTATTCTTTTTATCTGTTTGGGATATCATCAACCTTATCCTATTCTATGATTTTTTTTCAATTTTTCAATTTATTTCAGACTCATTGTTTTAAAATATTTGGAGTAAAGTAAATGTAGTCAAGCATGAGGTCAGATAATGGTAAGATTTGTTCACCATGGTGTGATTTTTTTTTTTTTTACAACCTGTTTTACTATTTTTTCAGTCTTAGCTACTTCCTAGGCTGTTGTCCCATCTTTTTATATGCTTTTGGTATAAGGAAGAACAGAACTTCCAATAAACACAAAAAATTGGCTGATTTTCTTTAATTTACTTTCTGATGGATATTTTTAAGAAATTATTGATGTTTCAAATCTTATTTTGATATTGAAATATAAAGGGTTTAGAAGCATTTCTCAATTATTTCTTATCAATTTAGTGTTCCAAGAATCCAGAACCAATCACAGCGTATAATTAGATGTTCCCTCAGTTTGATTAGTCATTGCTTGTAAAATTGTAATTTAAATAGCAAACAATTATTTTCAATTGTGTTTAAAAGTTATAGAAATCGAAACAAAGCAGATGAACATAGAGGAAGGGAAGGAAAAATAAGATACAAACAGAGGGAGACAAACCATAAAGCACTCTTATATACAGAGAACAAACTGAGGGTTGCTGGAGGCGTGGTGGAGGGGGGACGGCATAAAGAGGTGAAAGGCACTGAGGAGGGCACTTGTTGGGAGGAGCACTGGGTGTTCTATGTAAGTGATGAATCACTAAATTCTATTCCTGAAGTCATGACTACATTGTATGTTAACTAACTTGGATTAAAAAAAAAGTTGTAGAAGTCACCTAAGGGTGTGGCAGGTTATCAACCTGTGAGTGCCCAGTTTGCTTCCAGACTATTTTCTTAGATTGAGAGACCACATTTTCAAAGGCATTGAGTGACAACAGAGCAGCAAAGTTGGTGGAGCACAAAGTATCCAAAGACTAAGTAAAACGATACATCAAATCACCTAGTGCAATGTCTGGGATATCCTGAGATTTCACAAAACAGCGCTGATGATAAGAATTCACCTGGTCCTTGGATGGATACCGAATCCTCACTTACAGGGAAAGACAGGAGGCTTAGAGAAACAAAATGACTTCTTTAAGGCCGTGCAGCTAAGTTGCAGGACTTGTGTTTGTAGATCTATTACTGTGCTACACGACCTCTCTGATGCCATATGGAAGGAGCAATGTGAAATCCTGCAGTAGAAAAATAGTCCGGAACAGGGGAATTAAATACTTAGCCATAAACTGGTTGAAAGAAGGATTGGGAAACCATTCCATAGCATGCTGTCCACAAGTTAGTTATTTCACTCCATTTACTTTCTATCAGATTTTCTGCTTTGATATGGCATAATGTAAGTGTTCATTAATATTTTCATTTAAAAGACTGTATTAACAACATACAGTTTAAACTGTTTTGGAGAGCTGCTTATACTCTAAAACTGAGCCATCCAAAAGGGTAGCCACTAGACACATTGTAGCTATTTAAATTTCAGTGTAAGTAATTAAAATTACGGTTCGCTATTCAGTGGCACTGGCCATATTCCAAGCATTCAGTAGCAGCACGTGGCATTGTTTTGGGCAGTGCGGATTTAGAACGGTGCCATCCCCACAGAACGCTGTAGTTGGGGGAGAGGGTGGTGTAGAATCACACACTTTGCACTGTTGTATGGAACAGCAGGCCCTTGTTTCCAGTCCATGGTTCTGAAATGTAGAGGCGGCTGTGGCTCCTGTTGTGGGCAGGACTCATAGAGCAAACGCAGCGGGCTGTCAGGAACGACACTCTTTAGTGGCTGCGTCTCCGTGGCTTTGTACTCACCTCACTAATGGCCACTTAATCCCTCAAAGAATCTGGTGGTTCATGATATTTGATATTCAATTTTACTTGGTTTAGAAGCTAAGTTTAAAATGTAGCTGAAAAACGAGAAATTGGATTTTCAGTTAATTCCTCATATTTGTTTATGCCTTACGTGTGTACATCAGAATTGCCTGCCTTCTGACTTGGTGCGGTGAAGAAGCGAGCTGTGAGTGTTGATTATTTCTGCAGCCATGTGATGATGTTACTCTCTCCTAGTCATTCAAAGACTCCTGCCGTAAATTCTACCAGGCAGAGATGGAAGAGGTTGACTTTATCAACGCTACGGAAGAGTCCAGAGAACACATCAACACCTGGGTAGCCGAAAAGACAGAAGGTGAAAATATAGCATTGCTCCGTCTTAATTGTATCTTAACCAGTCTCCCTGTCAATGCTTTCACAAGACCATCAAACCGTGAAGAGGAATGATGCTTTTCTCTAAATAACTGCAGACTTTTAAAATCTGCGTCTGAAGTACTATCAGTGTATCTCACTTCTCTAGTTCTTCACTGTTCTCATCAGTGTGTCTGTGAGGTCTCTCCATATTTGGTACAGCTGTTCCAGAAGGATCCACTTTGTTGCCATTGCTGTTGTTAACATTGATGCACAGTCTTCCTTTTCACAAATGCTGTAAAGAAGAGATCCAGATACGGGTCTCAGCCTGCACAGATTACCTTGTGTTGTTGCAGGACACTTGGTTAAGCCCTTATCCACCTGCGGGTCTTAAACTCTTCTCTGCACTCCTAGCCTCTCACCTTTCGGACCGTCCCTTAAATCCCCTTCTTCACGGGACCAAGCATTCCCTTCTGTCCGACTTGTGAATTCATCGTGTGTCTACTACTGTGTTCATCTTATGTTTTGTTTAAGGGATGGAATTTTTCTTGCTAGGGCTTTTTAAGTTTTTGTTTCTGCTGTTGTTACAAGGACCAGAATCCCTTTATGTGGTTATATTTGGGGGACGATGAACTCCTTTATGTGTGAACCTCACAAAAGGGTTTTCCAGTCTACATATTGTTCTTGATGAATGCATCAGGAAACTCTTTTTTCTTTTTTAATTTGAATTTCAGTTAGTTAACATACAGTGTAATGTTAGTTTCAAGGTACCGTACACTGATTCGACAATTCCGTGCATTCCTCAGTGCTCATCAAGATAAGTGTCCTTCTAATCCCCTTTACCTGTTTCAGCCACTCCCGTGACCACGTCCCCTCTGGTGACCATCAGTTTGTTCTCTAGAGTTAAGAGTCTGTTTTTTTGGTTTATCTCTCCCTGTCTTTTCCCCCCATTTGTTCCTTTTGTTTGTTTCTTAGATTCCACATATAGTGAGATCACATGGTATTTGTCTTTCTCTGGCCATTGGGAAATTCACTGGTTCTTTAATTCTTCTTTTCAGGTAAAATTACACAGTTGCTATCTCCAGGTTCAGTCGACCCAATGACAAGTCTGATTCTCGTGAATGCCATCTATTTCAAAGGAAACTGGGATAGTCAGTTTAACAAAAGGCAAACCACGGAAAGACCCTTTAAAGTCAGCAAGGTAAACATTTCGCATTAACAAAAGAGATTCTTGGAAACAGTCCCTGTATTCACACTGGTTTTTAAAACATGCGAGAAAGCTCACCTCACGTAGCGTGTGCCCCACGTGGCCTTAGGCAGTCTGGCATAAGGGCTCCCCAGGACGCCTTCCCTTTCTCCTTAGATGTCTCATCAAAGGTAGCTCCGTACTCAGAGGATTCTGGTCCGGCGGGGATACTATTGATAGGTGTTCTGTCTACAGTCACAAATCTGTTATCTGGCTTTCTAGAACTTTTGAGATAAAGTTTGGACTCCAAAATATGGCATATAAGGCTCTTTGCAGACCTGGGTCCTACCCATTTATCCCCATTTCTCTATGTTTATTCCCATCAGTACCTATCTACTCCATCCTTTCTAGAAGCATCTGGAAACCTTCCCTAACAGCCCTCCTCGCCTGTGGGGATTTCTGTCCCCCTCCTTTCAGTGGCCACAGTGCCCCTCTGTGGGTCTTCGGGGATACCCAGCACCACCTGAGGAGGGCAGATAGATGGCTGTCTCACAAATGTTAGGCATATAGTTGGTGCTCAATAAATACCGAACAAATGAATTGAACAAATGAAATAAATACTGACCATCTGCAGCGTTGTTTAGATAAGGATAACAAACACTAATTTTTGTTTAAAAACAAGCAAGTTGAGCTATCTCCACCTTTGAAGATGTTATTTGTGGTGGCCTTGTATCTTTTCTGTCACTGAATCACGTATATTCTTTCTTTTTAACTTTAACTGGAGAGAGTTTTGGACATCTTAAGTAGACAAAATAGACCAATTACAGCCTGTTCTTGATCACTGACTATAAGTTAGATCTTCTAAGCAGACATGAGCCTGAACTTTCAGTTTCTCAAGAAATGTGTTTTCCTTTGAGCTTTATTATTTCTTTAAAAAAATTTTTTTTTACATTTATTTATTTTTGAGATGCAGAGAGACAGAGTGCAAGCAGGGGAGGGGCAGAGAGAGGAGACACAGAATCCAAAGCAGGCTTCAGGCTCTGAGCTATCAGCACAGAGCCTGACAAGGGGCTTGAAACCACAAACCATGAGATTATGACCTGAGCCAAAGTCAGATTCTCAACTGACTGAGCCACTCAGGCAGCCCTATTCTTTTTTATTTTTAATGTTTATTTTTGAAGGAGGGAGACAATGCAAGTGGGGGAGGGGCAGAGAGAGAAGGAGACAGAATCCGAAGCAGGCCGCATGCTCCATGCTCCAGGCTCTGAGCTGTCAGCACAGAGCCTGATTCGGGGCTCAAACCCACCAGCTGTGACATCATGACCTGAACTGAAGTAGATGCTTAATTGACTGAGCCACCCATCTGCCTCGCTTTGAGTTTTATTCTGAAACGAGCTGCTCTATTTTCACATGGGAAAATTATTTCTCTCCTTGAAATTAATCTTTAACAAGATGTATATTAGGACTTGATTCACGGAACGCTCATGTCCCCTAGCAGAGGCCTGCAGGTGGGTACCAGGGTGGCGGGCGCTCCCAGAGAACCACCCTCGGTCTTCCTGCTCTGCTGTGCTTACCACGTGGCCCACTTTCAGGGTCACGGTCATGGTATCCACCACCCAGACAGGAGGAAAGGAAAGGACAAAAGGCAGAGCAAAAGCCTCCTTCAGGGTTCTAACATTCAGAAAGTGAAACCTGTCTTCTGTGTCTCAGGGGCCAGAAGTTAGGTCCTCTGTCCTGTATGGCTTCTGCTAGAGCTGCGGGGAGGTGAAGACTTCCGTCTTGCTTCCTCATCTCCACAGCAGAGAGACAGAAGGGGTGTAGTAGGTGTTGAGTGCTCAGGCCTATGGGGGTAGGGGTTGTGCCTGAAAGTGAACAGATTTTGAGTTCATCTGGATTTTTAAAATTCCTTTATTTGTAAATAAGATGAAACAATCTACACAATTGTATATTTAATGAAGCATTCCCTTCTATTCTAAGACTAGTGGCCTGGGGCCCTGGATGGGCACAAGCAGAAATTGCCTCAGGCAGGGCTCAGCAAACTGTGGTCTGAGGTAAAAGCCAGCCCACCAGTTTTTTTAATTCTAAATAAAGTTTTAATGGAACACAGGCCTGTGTTTTTGTTTATGTATTTCATGCCACAACTGTAGGGTTGAGTAGTTGGGACAGAAACTGTATGGTCCATAAAGCTGAAAATATTTACTATCTGGCCTATTATAGAACAAGTGTGCTGATAACTGGTCGAGGAGGTAAATGAGGAGTGAGGGGGCAGGGGTGGCTGAGGCCAGTTCAGGGAGCCTTTGCAAGGCACCGATGGAAGGCTGTAACAGAAGTGTCTTCCATTTAATACAGAGTAATGTGCTGCCCCAGAGAACGGTGTGGGGGGTGGGGGCCGCAACGTGGGGCCGGACAGATCCAAAGCAGCTATAGGTCTTAGACTGCACACGAGTCAGGAGTGGAGGAGGGCTGTTGGCAGGGATGTGGTCGCTGTCCTTGGGCTTTTCTTCCTGCCTGGCTGGGGATGCACTGGTGACCAATGCATTTTTCTCCTAGTAAGATGTGTTCATTTTGCCTGGTCCTTCCAGTTTTCCTGTCCTTCAGTTGTTTATCCATTTATTTAGCAGATGTTGGCTTGGGACCAGGCATCGTGCCAGCTACTGTCACAGTGTGTACAAAACCAGCGACCCATCCCTCCCATGAAGCTTAAGTCTTTCTGGGGGTGAGACAGCGTAAATGAGAAGGGAAGAGCGTATGAGATAGTGGTCGTGATTCAGAGACAGACACAGAGGAGGGACACAGGGTGTGGATGGGGGTACAGTGACAGGTGGGCTCTCCAGGCTTTGGGGTGGTGCTTATTGGGATTGCCCACGGAACCACCAAGGGGCAGAGGGAGGTGGGAGCAGAGCGCATATGAGAGAAGCCCTTGTCAGCGCTACAGGTTTTATTAAGGACTTGAGCTTTTTCACTCCCTGGGAGTAGAAGGGGAGCTGCAGAGAGGTGTTCAACCAGAGTGATTTGATTTCATTTATGTTAACATTTTAAAAGCAGAGCTGATCTGACTTGCTAAGTCCGCTGTGGGGTGAAAGACCAGAGTTAGGGGTCTTCCCAAGTTTTTGATGATGGCATGAGTGGCATTGCTGTCACCTGAGGTGGAGAACATTGTAGATGGAGCAGACCTGGAAAGGAGTAAGAGGAGCCCTGTATGACACGTGACATTGGAGGTTTCTCTAATGTGCAAACACAGGTGCCAAGTCAGCGGTAAGATGTTTGGGAGTGTAATGTATCTGGAGTTCGCGGGAGAAGTCCCAGCTAGAAATCTAAATTGGGGAATTCTGTTTAAAGTCACAAGATTGGGGTCACTGGGAGACCAGCAGTGTAAGGACTGAGCCCTGCGTACCCCAGGGTTTGGAACTTGAGGCAGTGAAGATGGGCTGGCAGAAGAGGGGGCTGAGGGGTATTCTGGAAACCAGGCTGGCCAGTTCTGTTGATTTGTCCAGCGGGTCCACTGGGTCTTATTTCAATTTAACATTTATCTGTTTCCTTTTTAGAATGAGGAGAAACCTGTGCAAATGATGTTTAAAAAATCCACCTTTAAAATGACTTATATTGGAGAAATATTCACCCAGATTCTGGTGCTTCCCTATGTGGGCAAAGAGCTGAATATGATCATCATGCTTCCAGATGAAAACGTTGATTTGAAAACGGTAACAAATGCTGAGCGATGATGGCGCTGTGATGGCAAGGGGATGGGTGGTGTGGACAGTTCCTGAGGCCGGCATCACTTCCCATTGCTGCCGCCTCGCCCCGCAGAGCCCAGAGCATTCACATCCCAGCAGGTAGTTCTGTCGGGCAGCACTGTCTGGGTCTAAAAGTCTTCAACTCTCTTCTCCTAGGTGGAGAAGGAAATCACTTATGAGAAATTCACAGAATGGACGAGGCCAGACATGCTGGACGAAGAAGAGGTGGAAGTGTTCCTCCCTAGATTCAAACTGGAGGAGAATTACGACATGGGGACCATCCTTTGCGCTCTGGGCATGACCGACGCCTTCGAGCAGGCTAAGGCAGACTTTTCTGGAATGTCGTCCATGAAAGACCTCTATCTGTCCAAGGTGGTACACAAGTCTTTTGTGGAGGTCAACGAGGAAGGCACGGAGGCTGCGGCCGCCACTGCAGCCATCATGATGTTGCGATGCGCGAGAATCATGCCCAGGTTCTGTGCTGACCACCCCTTCCTCTTCTTCATCCAGCACAGCAAAACCAACAGTATCCTGTTCTGTGGCCGATTCTCCTCCCCGTAAGGAGGTGCTCGGCACTGTACGCGGTCCTTCTCCTCTGTCCTGCTAACCCACCTTTCCTCTGACCCTTCACAATGTGCCTACAATGCAAAGTGACCTTTGTGACAAACCAAAAATAAAAGGCCCAGTTTTGAAATCCCATGTTCTGGACTCCTGTATGTTCATGTGTTCACATGTCTGGTATTCTTTAGGATCTGAAACTGCCATTCAGGAAGGTCTGTGCTCATGCTGGCCGGGCCAGCACTGTCTGCTTAGCAGATCCCCCTGCTCTGAGAGGTCCCATCCGTGCTCACAGCCACGAGGCCCTCAGGTCTTCATTTGGGGACAGGGTGCGGCTCTTCTCCAGGCCTTAGGATCCCTGGTGCTTCTCTCTTCTCTACTTGGTGGCACTGTCAGTGAGGGGACAGGGTGATGTAACCTGTGAGGAGTGGCAGACCTTGGAGACCCCCCTGGAGAGCTCTATCCCAAAACTTGTTGCAAGTGCCCCAGACGCCTGCAGAGAAGCAAGGAGAGCAGTTAGCTCAGTCTGGGAAGAGAGCACCTGTTGGCCACCTGTGTTTCTGCTTTTACCGTAGCTTGCAATTCTAGAGATCTGCGGCCACACACCTGTTCAGATGGACAACAGCCAGTTTCCCTGAACAGTTTAAATTGCCACCAGGGGCCAGGGATGGTTAGGCAGGTTCCGTTGATAGTGGTGCAGTCTAAGACCACATCGTGAGCTTTAATACCAGACAATTTTGTTTTACTGCAAGTCTTAGAGGAAAAGGTGGCTAAGGTTTTTGTGGCCATTTGTGTCACTTGCTAGAAACTCGATCACCATGCTCAGAGACACTCAAACCTACCACGTGAGGTTCAAGTGAGAGCGCTGTGCTGTGTTTTGGGGACAGCCTCAAGGACTTCATCCAGGACCTATCCTGATGCGATCAGAACTTAACTGATGCGATTCGTGTTTCCCTTCTGTTGCTGGTCCGTTTTCTCCATTGTACCCAAGCCAGCAGCTTAGCTGTGGGGAGAGGTTGATGATGCGGGAAACAAAGGCAAGAGAAATGTAGCTTAAAAGTAAATCTTGCAGCTTGCAGCTGGCTGGTAAACACCTGACACATGCAGAGCCTGACCTTCCTAAAGAAACTGGTGCTGCCTTAGCGCCTTCATGTTTATCTATTATCAAAGTGACAGCAACTTTATCTTAGCAGCTAGCCCCTCAAGGTCCTAGAAGCCTTGCTTCAAAATTCCTTAAATACTTTTATCTCTATCTCCCTCCCTCCACAAACTTAGAAGTATATAGTCAGTCATTCCTCACAATCCCAGGGCAGCTCTTTCTGCCCACAGGTCCTGTCCCCAGGCTATAATAAAATCACCTTTTTGCACCAAAAACGTCTCAAGAGCTCTTTCTTAGCCATTTGCTCACAAACCAAGCTTCATAATTTCATCAGCTGGGACTGAAGACAAATGTTATGAGTGGTTTGAGAAGACAAAAGGGGCTATGTGGGGTGGCTGGTTGAGCCACTGTCATAACCCCTCCCCCTGCCCTGCCCCCAGCACTGTGTGTGTTTGCTGCTCTCTGGAGAACTGTCAGGCTGTGTCGATAGTTACAAAAATGAACACCAGTGGCCGTGTTCTAGATCTATAGACCTATAATACAGTAAGACCTTAACCATGTGAAAAGTCACAACGCACAGAATAAACAACATGCATGCCGCTCTAGGAGCTCCCAAACTGTAGCTGTCAAATTGCCTTTGAAGGGTCGCTCAACATCTAATTTTAGTAAAAGGCACAGTCACCTGAATAATGTTTCCACATTTTTTATGAAATTGCACCAGAAGACATTTCCATTATGTTCTGCAGTGTTTCCTGCAAGGATCTACAACATAAAATCCTCCCAGTATTTAATTCTAGTAAGAATTTGGTCCCAACCATTCACAAAGGTTTACCAGCACCTGCCTTGCATTAAGTGTTTTACATCGATGATTTTATTTGATCCTCAGCAATGAATAGACCCGGGAGGAATCTGAGGCCCAAAAAGTTAAGTAACGTGAACAGTTTCTTGCAACCAGCAAAGGGACAGAACTCCAAACCTCGCCTTCTGGGGGATTGAGTGGGAGACCTCAGCTCCCATCAGGACAGCCAATCAGCAAAGCTGCGCCTGAGAGCGGAAATATCCCAGCCTCCAATGGGAAGTCTCGTTTCTCGGCTTCTGTGTTCGCATCTGGAAAAGCGGGGCTGGGACATTTCCAGGCCCGAAAACCCACGAAACTGGATCCCGAGCAAGGGCTCCGGGTGTGGAACCAGGGCCCGGTGCGGCTGGCAGTAGGAAACCCGCCTGGGCGCCCGCCCCTCCGTGAGGGCCTGGGAGAGGTGCTGCGGGGCCCCGCCCCCGCCCCCTTTGGTTCGGCTGCTGTTCTCGGAGGAGGGGCCTCGGGGCCGCGGCCTCGCAGAGCGTGCGGGCGTCGGGCGCTTGGAGGCCCTGCGCAGGGGTCACTGGCGGTCAGGGGCGCCCTCTGCGCGCTGGCCGCCGGGCGGAAGTGGGTGAACTGCGGGGCTCCCACCCGCTGATCCTCATTATACGTGCCCGCTGGTGGCACCACGGAGCTGGGCTCCCGGGCTTGCGCCCGGCGTTCCTGGCAGGTGGAGGCGTGGACCAGGGCACGGGGGTTGGAGAATCCCAGGAGGGGCGGCCGCGGGAACTGGGATTTGGATGCACCTACGGAGGTCTCCGGAGTCGCTCCCTTCCACGCTCTGGTTTCACTGCCGTTTCTTAAGATCTGGTCCATAGTGGGCGTGACCCGGAATCTGGCCGTCGGGATCGTCTTGCGCAGTAATCCTAAATTCCGTTGGCTGCAGGTGAGTAGAAGACCTGCAAGAAATTTACACGCTGACATGTTAAAAATAGGTTCCAGGATTGTAGGTTTTGCTTATTATGTTTTGAAGATATATATAAATTAAAATTTTTCTACAAGGAATTATTATATACTCAGGAAAAATTATTTTAAAACTGTGTACAGGAAAGGAAGGCTTTGTTATATTTAAATATTGTAGAATTGTGTTTGTAGGGTGTGCGGGGTCTCTTCTTTACTTTTAAAAAGAATATAGGCACCATGCTGTGCATTACATGCCCAAGATTTATTTCGAATACCTGGAAGTTTGTGCCTGGAAGTTTGACCATCTTCACCCCAACCCTCACCTCTGACGACCATCTGTCTGTTCTCTGTATCTGTGAATTTGGGGGTTTACCCCTTTGTTTTAGATTCTCTATGTAAGTGAGATCATATAGTATTTGTCTTTGTCTGACTTATTTCATTAGCATAATGCCCTCAAGGTCCCTCCATGCTGTCACAAATGTTAGGATTTCCTTTTTTTTTTATGGCTGAATAATATTCCTGTGTGTGTGTGTGTGTGTCTTTACCACATTTTCTTTATTCATTTATCTATCAGTGGGCACTTAGGTTGTTTCCATGTCTTGGCTATTGTATATGATGCTGCGGTGGACACGGGGGTGCAGATACTTGTTTGAGATAGTGATTCCATTTGCTTTGGGCATGTATCGAGAAGTGACATTGCTGCGTCATATGGTTTCACCAATCTATAATCCCACGAGCAGTGCACAGGGGTGCCCTTTTCTGTACATCTTGACAACACTTGGGATTTCTCATCATTTTGATAGAAAGTCATCCTAATAGTTATGAGTTGATTAGCTTGTGGTTCTGATTTGTGTTTCCCTGATGATGAGTGATGCTGGGCATCTTTTCAGTTGTCTGTTGGCCATCTGGATGTCTTCTCTGGAAAAGTGTCTATTCAGTTACTCTGCCCAGTTTTTAATTGGATTGTTTGCTTTGCTATTGATTTATATCTAATCTATCAATATCTATTTATATATAAGATATATTAATAGATACAGATATGTAGATATGATTTTTTTCTCAGATGTATGATTTGCAAATATTTTCTCCCATTTTATAGGTTATCTTGTCATACCTTTTCATATCATTCCTTAGGAGACCAGTTTTGGTGATGGTTTCCTTTACATCACGGTGTGGAAACTTTTTAGTTTGAAGTAGTACCACTTGTTTGTTTTTTGTTTGTTGCCTTTGCTTTTTTTGTCAAATCCAAAAAAATCATTGCCAAGACCAATGTCAAGGAGCTCCCCCCCCCCACCTCCCACACTATGTTTTCTTTTAGGAGATAGTTTCAGATCTTACATTTAAGTCTTTAACTCATTTTGAGTTGGTTTTTGTGTATAGTGTAAGATAGTGGTCCAATATCATTCTTTGCATGTGGTTTCCAGTTTTCTCAACACTACTGAAGACTGTCCTTTCTCCATTGTATAGTCTGGGCTTCTTTGTTGTGAATTAATTGACCATACATGTGTGGGTTTATTTCTGGGCTCTCTGTTATGTTAATCTATGCATTAATCTTATATCAATGTATTCTATCATTAATCTATGTGTCTTGTTATGTTAAACCCCACTTGCAGTTTGATTACTATAGCTTTGTGATACACTTTGAAATCAGGAAGGGTGATGCCTCCAGCTCTGTTCATTCTCAAAATAGCTTTGACTCTTTGGGGTCTTCTGTGGTTCCACACACATTTTAGGATTGTTTGTTCTATTCCTCTGAAAAATTTCATTGGGATTTTGATAAGGGTTACATTGAATCTGTGTATTGCTTTGAATAGCATGGATATTTTAACAGTATTAATTCTTCCAACCCATGAGCACAGAATGTCATTTTATTTAAGTGTCTTCAACTTATTTTATCAGTGGCCTATAGTTTTCAGTGTATAGGCCTTTCACCTCCTTGGTTAAGTTTCTTCCTAGGTTTTTAATTCTTTTTGATGCAGTTGTAATAGGATTATTTTTTTAATTTCTTTTTCTGATAATTTGTTATTAGTGGATAGAAACAGAGCTGATTTTTATATATTGATTATACATCCTGCAACTTTGCTGAGTTTGTTTGCCATTTGTAACAGTTCTTTATTTTGTGTGTGGAGTCTTCAGGGATACACACACACACACACACACACACACACACATATACACACACACACACATAATATCATATCATCTGCAAATAGAGACAATTTTACTTCTTTCCAATTTGGATGTCTTTTATTTCTTATTCTTGCCTAAGTGCTTTGGCTGGAACTTCCAGTACTGTGTTGAATAAATGTTGACAGTTGGCATCCTTGTAATGTACGTGATATTAGAGAAAAATCCTTCAGTTTTCACCATTGAGTATGACTTTAGCTGTGGGATTATCATATATGGCCTTTATTATGTTGAGGTCTATTCCCAATATACCCACTTTGTTGAGGAGCACTTTTATCATTAATGGATGTTGAATTTTGTCAAATGCTTTTTCTGTATCTATTGAGATGCATATATGGTTTTTATTCTTCATTTTGTTAATGTGATGTATCACATTGATTGATTTGTGGATGTTGCATTCCGGGAATAAATCCCACTTGGTTATGGTGTGTGATCCTTTTCATGTATTATTGAATTCAGTTTGCTAATATTTTCTTGGGAATGTACTTTCCTTTGAAGTCGTCGTAAGTGCCACAAAGATGTTCTTTCAAATTTCTCCTATCTTATCCTCTTTCATCCGCAAGTTCTTATATCAGTTCATTCTTTCCAACTACTCAGTGTTAAAATACCAGTGCAGGCACAGTTGTGGTTGGGATGGTCCTCTCTGAATTTGGCCAGTTGGCCTACAGTGGCCATGCAGATGGTGGCCAGAGCCAAGAGAGATGCTTGTCTTTGGATGCATTTCAGTATCTTTATTTCAATAAATTACTTTGACTTCATATTATTCTTTCTGAAGCTTTCATACGTGGTCTGAGGAAAGGAGAATGGAATCATCAGTTAAGGCCCAACTATTTTGTGAATGCACTGGGGCCATGTTTTTATTCACTCCCTCACTGACTGAGATAGTTCGAATCTTGGTGAACAGGGCAAGCCTTGCAGTCAGGTGGAACCTGGGTTCAAATTCCCAGCAGTAGAAACTGTATGTAGCAATCAAGGCACAAATCAGTCTTAGCCAAAATATGCTACGAATGAAACAAAGCAAAATAGAAAAAAAACGACTCAATTGCACATGGCTAATATGAGGATGGTATGGACAAGTTGAATTTATCCCAGGACGTGATAAAATTAACGTCATCTGTCTCATTTTTAGAGCAAAAGAGAACAGTTTTAATAGCAGATGCAGAAATGGGTCTCTAGCCTTACAGGAGAAGACAGTGGAAGACAGTGGCTAATAGATACAATTAATGGGCCCATTTATTGATAGATGTTGGTTTTTGATCAGCTAGAGCAGATGCCAAGCCCTTCACATACACCAGTTCAATTTCCATAGCTATCTTTTGAGATAAATGCCGCCTATATTGCTGTTATTATTTTTAATATGTAGACAAAACTTTGGATAAAATTTCTTCTCAACATTAGAAAAGTGTTCCCAATCTCATTAAAAACCCTTTCTTTTTACAGTCACTTAGATATTTTCTTAGAATGCCAAGGGCAGTTATGTTAGAGTTTTCTTGAAGTTCATATGTACACATGTCACTCTGCTAAAACGTAGTGGGCTGCAAAGGGAAATGAATGCAGAAAGTAGGTGTCAGAACTTTTCTGTAAGCTTGTAGGTAACTTAAAAATATTCTTTTTTAGAAGTCACATTTCTTTTTCCTCCCCCATTCTTAGAAGAGATAGATCAACACACAGCTGAAATCAGATTAGAGAACAATTCACACATTTTTCTGAAAACCTAGAATTATTTTTTTTAGTATCTAAAGCCTATGTAACACCTATATACATCTGAATAACATGAAATATTAAAGTGTGAAGTCACATGCACCTGGGTGGCTTAGTCGGTTCAGCATGCGACCTTTGGTTTTGGCTTAGGTCATGATCCCAGGGTTCATGAGTTCAAGTCCCACATCAGGTGAGCCCCACTTCTCTCTCTCTCTCTCTCTCTCTGCCTCTGCCTCTTGTTCACTCGCTTGTGCATCTCTCCCTCTCTCTCAAAAAAAAAAAAAAGAAAAGAAAAATAAAAAAGAATTGATTGTTTTATTTTTAGAAATTTAGTTACTGACGGCCAATTTGTTTTTTTTTTTTAAATGGACTTAAAAATAGTTCTTGTCAAAATGGTCTTTAGAAATATATTTTTTAAGGGTAACCTGGATGGCTCAGTCGGTTAAGCATCCAACTTCAGCTCGGGTCATGGTCTTGTAGTTTTGAGTGCTGACAGCGCAGAGCCTGGAGCCTGCTTTGGATTTTGTGTCTCCCTCTCTCTCTGCCCTTCCCTGCTCATGTTCTGTTTCTCTCTCTCTCAAAAATAAAATGAAAACTAAAAAAATAGAAATATATTTTTTCAAAAGATTATAAATTAAATAATACATACACTAAAAACATATACTAAAGAAAATTTTTAAAAATATACTGATTATCTAAATGTTTAAAAAATAAACAGAATAATTATTCTTGCTACCTATATTTTAATTTGCTTCTTAGCTGAATCTCCTGAAATGCCACTGGTATATTTCGCAAACATTTATTTTTCAATATGATCTTACTAGATTTTTTTGACAATTTTTCATCGATTGAATAATTTAAAGTGATTTGAAATTACTGTCGTCATCAGTGGCCTCATCTGTTGGTGGCCTTTTGGCTTCATGGGCAGGCGGCCTGTGCAGCCACGCTGAGCCTCCTCAGAA
Organism: Mungos mungo; assembly: GCA_004023785.1. Taxonomy (NCBI): domain Eukaryota; kingdom Metazoa; phylum Chordata; class Mammalia; order Carnivora; family Herpestidae; genus Mungos; species Mungos mungo. The sequence goes on from PISW01008923.1 coordinate 28,336, forward strand.
GGGCCGCTCTTGGTGTAACGCTGTCTTATTATCATCTTGAATCTCAAAATTTCCATCAAAGTGTCCTTCGTTTTCATTTTGCATTGGATCCTGCAAATTATGTAGCCAGACCTGCTGGAGACTACAGCGTTTTTTAAATTGAGAAAATACTCAGGTGCTGAGGGACCTAGGTAAGCTCAGAGCAAATTCTGAAAAATGAAGATCTTCTCAATTCTATTTTTTTCATATTAAAATTGAGAAAGCACATTTTCAACCTTTAATGATTGTGGGCTCTGCTCCTGGACTCCCAGGGAAGCCATACATAACTTTTACCACGGCCGGAATGACTTCACCAAACTTCAGAGCATGAGCTCTGTTTCTGCCCCAGCACATATTGTATACCTGCTTCCTCAGCAACTAACCTAGAAGAAGCATTTCAAACTCAAGGTAAGAGTAAAAATCTCCCTAAATTCCCACCCATACCTGGAAGCCTGCAACCTTGCATGTGCTAAAGACATAAGATAAAGTTTGTTATTTTCTGGAATGTCTTCCATTATGATGATTTGCAACAAAAAACATACCTAAGTGTGTATTGCACAGAGCACTCTCTTTTGTGAAGATCGAGTATCTGGGTGTCCTCCCTTCAGCTGGAGTCAAACTCATCCTTTTTCTTTTTTTAGAAATTCTGAAAGATTTGTTCATTTTGCATTGACAAAATGTGTAAAGGTGTAAGTATTTGGGTGGGAATATTTCCATAGTTACGATCTTTTTGCCTCCACACAACATGTGTTTCGTTTCCAAATATTTTTATAGGACAGAACTTATCAAATGATTTATCTGTAGAATCCTTTTGAAGTTTTCACCAAATTTATATGCTACAAAACTTTTTGAACCCAATTTCATTGGATTTTAATATAGAGTATATATTTATCCAATTAAAAATAGGAACTCTCTCTAAAGATTCTTCCCACCAGCCAAGATATTCCAAAATTCAGTTGTATCAGTTGTGGACTTGCAGAATTCAGTCCTGTATACAGTTGTGCTCAGGTTTTTTAATTTGTCACATTCTCCCATCTTCTTGTAGGTGCAACTTTGAATTTTGTGTTTGACGATTTCAAAATCATCAAAATTTTAGTTTAGAGACTCCACTCCGAAAACTTGGATTAAATATTTCTAATTGATTTTGAACAAAATGCACTTGACATCTCGGAGACTCAGTTCAAAGGTTAATACCATCATTGGACATTTAGGCTAATTTAAAATGATTCTTGCAAAGAGCACGTGCAACTACATTCCATCTGCTGGTAGACACCAACGAGGAAAAGCGTGTACTTCATGTTGGCATGTGAATTGTGCTCATCGGCGGCTTCATCACAAACAGTTTGTAGTTGTGATTACATAAAAGATATTTGCACATTTGCACAGGTATATGTTATCTTTCTTAGAAGAATATCACAACTTGCAGTCTGAATGGCGTGTGTATCATAACCAGCTCCAAGTCATTTCCTCTCCAAAGGTTTTCAATTTAGTAAGAATATTGTTTTTGCACAGGGGTGTGTTCCATCAAAATTTGATTCAAATTATCATTACAAAAATCTTCACTGATACATATTTTTTAACTAAGTTAATAACAGCATTTATTCACAGAGTATATTACATATTTCACCTCTGGGAGGCACAACTCCCAAAAGCTTAACTTTGATTCTATTGATGAATGAAATGAAAAACTTAAACTGCTTTTTTATTTGAAATCTTGATGAAACTGCCTTTCACAATATGTAATTTGTCTTCTGGCAATGGAACCAACACTTTCACATATTGGTTTACTTTTTGAAAATGACAGAAACTAATTTAGAATAAAAGTCATTTGATCAAATGAGAAGTCTGCTTCACAAAGTCACATATACACTCGCCCCCCACAGCTGCACTTACTAGATTGTCATCTGTGGGTAGAATTTTCTTAAAATAACCACTGCCTTTTGAAGGAAATGCTGATCTTTTCTTTGAGTGAGAGAGAGCATGGGAACGAGTGGGAGAGGGGCAGAGAGAAAGGAAGAGAGAGAGAATCCCAGGCAGGCATATGGAGCCTGATATGGGGCTTTTAACCGTAAGGTGATGACCAGAGCTGAAACCAAGAGTTGGATGCTTAGCCGACTGAGCCACCCAGGTGCCCCGGTGCTGGCATTTCCTAACAGATGGCATCTTCTGGTCTTCATATGGTTCGAGATCTCTCTGCGCCACCCGCTGTGGTGGATGGTAAACACCATTCTGTGCACATTTCACACTCTGTTTGTTGAGATAAGAAAATGCAGTACTTAAGTTTTGAGCCCACTACTTGCTGAAATGATTTATTGGAAAATAAAGAAGTACAGGGGGGCCTGGGTGTCTCAGTCGGTTAAGTGTCCGACTTTGGCTCAGGTCTGATGTCACCGTTTGTGGGTTCAAGCCCTGCATTGGGCTCTGTGCTGACAGTTCAGAGCTTGGAGCCTATTTCAAATTCTGTGTCTCCCTCTCTTTCTACCCCTTTCTCTCTCATGCTCTCTCTCTTTCTCTTTCTCAAAAGAAATAAAACATTAAAAAAAATTTTTAAAGTATAACCACACAAAAAAATGTTTGTAGATTTTCACTCAATAGTGAATGATAAAATCACTGTTTCCAGAGAGCTTAGACCCCCCCCTCCAGTAATCTCTATAATCAGATTTTCTATAATACCACATAACTAGATTGGGCAGCCTCTATTTCCCTGTACATATTTTACTTAATATCTACACTATAATTTTCCCTGTTTTCAACGGACCCTGCATATGGTGGCCTCTCAGTTGCCTTGTATGAACCAGGGCACAATCAGGTGGCAGTTGAGGAAAGAAGTACCAAATATTCTCCCATCAACACTGGAGACCAGAGGGACTTACGTGTCCCTAGCCACTATGACCAAGCACGCCAGCTTGCCAACAGATATGTTGTGGTTTTATCAGTAAGTTAGTTCCTCATACGGGGATACCCTGATCTTGGGGTTTGTGTTCCAGACCACCACACTAAAGCAAATGTTGCAATAGAGCAAGTCAAATGTATTTTTAATTTCCCAGTGCATATAAAAGATATATTTACACTATTCTATAGTCTATTAAGTGTGTAGTAGTAGCATAATATCTAAAAAATGTACATAATTTATTTATTGCTAAAAATGCTAACCATCATCTGAGCTTTTAGTGAGTGATCTTTTTGCTGGTGGAGGGTCCTCATGGCAGTTGATGGATCAGGGTGGTGGTTGCTGAAGGTTGGGGTGCTGTGGCCAGAACTTAACATGACAATGAAGTTTGCTGCATTGGTTGACTCTTCTAGTCTTGAGCAATTTCTTTGTAGCATACAGTGCTTTTTGATAGCATTTCACTCATAGAAGAACTTCTTTCAGAATTGGAGACCATCCTCTCAAATTCTGCTGCTGCTTTATCAACCAAGTTCTGTGATTGTCTAACTCCTCAGTTGTCCTGTCAGCAGTCTTCACAGCATCTTCACCAGAAGAGGCGCCCATCTCAGGAAACCGCTTTCTTTGCTCGTCGGTAACAAGCAGCTCCCCAGCCATTCAGGTTGGATCACGAGGTGGCAGCAGTTCAGTCACATGCTCAGGCTCACTTCCAGTTCTCTGGCTGTTTCCACCCCAGCTGTAGTCACCTCCCTCACTGAGGTCCTGAACCCCTCAAAGTCGTCCACGAGGGTGGAAATCAACTTCTCCCAAACTCCTGCTCATGTTGATACTTTGACCTTTTCCCACAAATCGAGAATGTTTTCACTGGTGAACGTTTTTGGTGAATTAATTCCAAGTTTTCAATTGACTGCCCAGATCCATCAGAGCAGTCATGTTGTACGGCATCTCTAGCCTTACAAGATGCATTTCTTAATTAATAAGACTTGAAAGTTGAAATGACACCTTGATCCATAGGCTTCAGAATAGATGTTGTATGAACAGGTGTGAAAACAATATTCATCTTGTACATTTCTCTTGGAGCTCTTGGATGACCTGATGCATTGTCAACAAGCAGGAATATTTTGAATCCTTTCTTTTGAGCAGCGGGTCTTAACAGTGGCCTTTAAATGTTCGGTAAACCACATTGTCTACGGATACGCTGTCATCCAGGCTTTGCTGTCCTGGAGCACAGGCAGAGTAGACTTCGCAAAATTCTTAAGGGCCCTCGGATCTCTGGATGGCCAATGAATATTGGCTTCAACTTCAAGTCACAAATTGCAGTAGTCCCTAACAGGAATGGTAGCCTGTCCTTTGAAGCCTTGAAGGCTTACGTTAACTTTTCCTCTCTAGCTATGCAAGTTTTCGATGGCGTCTTCTTCCATTAGAAGGCTGTTTTGTCCATATTGAAAATGTCATTTAGTGCAGCCGCCTTCGTTAATGACCTTAGCTAGATCTTCTGGATAGTTTGTAGCACTTGCTGCTTTGATGTTACAGAGATGGCTTCTTGCCCAAAATCTCACGAGCCAGCCCCTTCTGGCTTCAGACTTTTCTTCTGCATCTTCCTCACCTGTCTTGAGGGAGGAGGAGGGGGCAAGACGATCTAGCCAATTTTTCTTTTTATGAGTAGGTTTCCTAGGGAGGGCGTTTAAACTATTGGCTCCAGAGGTTCCTCAGTGGAGAGAGAGGATTGAGAACTGGGGGTTGTTCTCTTCATAGAATTGAAGAGAGTCAGGGCCTTGCTCTGGATTAGGCTTTGGCTTCAGGGAAGGTTGTGGATGGTCTCATCTTCTCTCCAGACCACTGAAACTTTCCTCATATCAGCAGTAGGGTGGTTTCACTTTCGTATCATTCATGTGCTTCCTGCTTTGGCACTTTTAATTCCCTTCGAGAATTTTCCCTTTGCATGTACAGGTTGGCTGTTCACCACAAGAGGCCTGTCTTCATTTTCAACATGCTTTTCCCATTCTCTTAATCACTTCTAGATTTGATTTAAAGTGAGAGACATGTAACTCTTCCTTTCAGTTGAACAGTGATTAATTTCAATATTTTCGATATTGTTGTGTCTCAAGGAATAGGATGTCCCAAGAAGGGAGGGAGATGGAGGAATGGTTGGTCAGTGAAGCAGTCAGAACAGAATAATATTTATCAATTAAGTTCTCTGTCTTATATGGGCACGGCAACCCAACAATTATAATATAACATCAATGATCACTGGTTCTAGAGGCACCAGGGTGCTCTGTCAGTTAAGTGTCTGACTTCAGCTCAGGTTATGATCTCATGGTTCGTGAGTTCATGCCCCACGTTGGACTCTGTGCTGACAGCTCAGAGCTTGGATCCTGCTTCAGATTCTGTGTCTCCCTCTCTCTCTGCCCCTCCCCTGCTCAAACTCTGTCTCTCTCCTTCTCAAAAATAAATAAGCATTAAAATTTTTTTAAAAAAGATCACTGGTCATAGATCATTATCACCAATATAATGACAAAGTTTGAAATATTTCAAGGATTACCAAAATGTGAGATATAGACATGAAGTAAGCAAATTCAGTAGTCTTGCTTGATAACAGGCAGGGTTGCCACAGATCTTCAATCTGTTTAAAGAAAAACCCAGTATCTGCAAAGCTCAATAAAGCAAAGTGTGATAAAACAAAGTACAATAAAATGAGGTCTGCCTGAATGATGTGCTTGAAAAAAAGGAGGGCCTGGAAAGGGTCAAGAAAAAAGAAATTCACTAGTTGCCTTCCAGACTGAACCTCAGGTTATAGTGAGTAGGGAGAACTCTATTACTTGCTGTGTCAGTTACCATTTTACTGTCTCTCTGCTCCATCTCCGCTGTTCACTGTATCAGTATTGCGACTTCACCAGCAGGTACAATGTTGGGATTCGTCAGTAGAGGACGCTGGAGAGACAGTTGGGGGAGAGCAATTGGAAAGGCCCTTATTTCCCTCCCAGATTCTGGTGGTTCTATGGTTATTCAGTGCAGGGGCCACCAGCCCGCACTGACCGTCTCCACCTGCATTCCCATGTTTTCCCCATGCAATGGCCTTTCTGTGGTCACAAAGGCCACAACCCCAGACAACTGTAACCCTTCCTGGCATTTTGCTTCTACAGACCTGCTTCACCCACCAGCAACAGCCAACAGTGTCTCTGGGCCAGCTCTGACCCATGCCCTCTGGCCAGTGGCTGGCTCTGTGTTCCTATGGCAGCCACTCTCTCTTCAAAGAGCTCTGCACCTCAGCGGGGTTCTCCCGGGTCCTTGGTCCCTTCATTGTCTGTCATTGTCTCCTCTTCTCAGCCCTGAGGTAGCAGCTTGCGCTCTGCACTGCCTGCTTCTGCTCCCCTGGCTCCCATTTCACTCCTTTGCTTAATGAACAATTCTGTGTACTGATTCTCCTGTTCAAATAACGGAGGTAGTTATGTCTCCCAAGGGGGCTTGACTGATATTGCACAAGAGAGTCACACACTGTGAGCCAAGACCATGGCAGAATCTTAAAAAAAAATTTTTTTTTAATGTTTATTTATTTTTGAGAGAGAGAAACGCAGAGTGTGAGCGGGGGAGGGTCAGAGAGAGGGGGAGACACAGAATCAGAAACAGGCTCCAGGCTCTGAGCTGTCAGCACAGAGGCTGACGCGGGGCTCGAACCCACGAACCATGAGATCATGGCCTAAGCTAAAGTTGGCGCCCCACCATGGCAGAATCTTGACATACTAAGCAAAGGTCTACCAAACCTGTCCTGGTTTAGTTTAATGTAACTATTAGCAGAAATCCACTAAAAATGAAAAAGCTGTAACAGATGCTGAACAGATGGTCTGACGTCAGGACAACAGGTATTATTGGGACTGTCCCAGGCAAACAAGGGCGTATGAATGATACTATACCATGTTCCAAGAGGATATGAGGGTTATGTTTTTATTTGACTTCCTATCTGCAGTACATCTAGTCAAAGTCCCCTGACAGGGAATGAACATATTTAGGAAACAGACTGCTCTAATTATTTGTCATACAACTCATTATCACTTAATACAGCTGACTTTTTTTTTTTCCCCAGACAAAATGAGCCCAGGATCTTTCTAACAATGGTAGTAGGAGGTCTCTTGGTAATGGCACGCTCAAAATTTGGTCTGATTCATCCTTATGCAATCCAGACTAACTGCTTGGTACATACCAGTCATTCTGAGTCTTCAGTTTGTGTGTGTGTGTGTGTGTGTGTGTGTGTGTGTGTGTGTGTGTGAGAGAGAGAGAGAGAGAGAGAGAGAGAGAGAGAGAGAGTGTAAGCTCCTGTGTCCTCAATCCCAGTTTAACTGTGTGCTTCATTGCCTTGCTGGGGCATATCCTGTGGGAGCTTTCTGCAAAGTTGTCCCAGGGGAGGTATGTTTTTGGAGACCTCTTTGTATAAAAAGGTTTTGATTTTACCATTATTTGGCTACTATTTTGAATGGGAATAGAATTTCGGTTTGGAAGCTTTTTTCCTCAAATTCTTAAAGGTGTTACACTCTAGAATAATTCTCTCTTCTAATGTTCCTGTTGAGAAGTCTAAAGGCACTCTGATATTCGGTCCTGTGCACCTGTGTATGGGAGTTTGTTTTCCTCTTGAGATGTACAGTCTTTGTCTTATCTGCTGCTCTGCGTTCTCATGATGATGTGTAGGGATGAGTGTGCGCAAGGGGACTTGGTAAAACCTTTCAGTCTAGAAAGCAGGTACTTAATTTCTGGGAAAACACTTTAAAATTTTTTTCTCTCATTTTTCATACTTTCTTCTTCTCTGGCTCCACTTTCTAGATAATAGAGTCGATCTTTGAACAACATGGGTTTGAACTGCTTATGTCCATTTATATGCATATTTTTTCAGTAACTGCTGTACAGAACTATAAATGTATTTTCTTTATGATTTTCTTCATCCCATTTTCTTTTCTTTAGCTTGGTTTATCATAAGAATACCGCATATAATACGAAATAACATACAAAATATGTTAACTGACTATGTCATCAATAAGTCTTCCAGTCAACAGTAGGCTATTAGTAGTTAAGTTTTGGGGGAGTCAGAAGTTATACACAGATTTCTGGCTGTGCGGCGGTGGGGGGTGCCCCTAATCCTGTGCTGTTCAGGGCTTGACTGGACTTCCAAATAAGACCGTTAAAGTTAAGTGCCCTGACCAGGCACTACTTGGCATTTAGCACATGCTATCACGCCACAAACACTGTTTCCTTCGCAAGTTGATTGAAATACAAAACCTGGCAGACTAACTAATGTGATACGTTTGAAATTGAGGTCCCCTGGATTGTTCTGCACATTCCTGGGTCCATTCGTGCTCCAGAACATTTCTTTCTAATAGCATGCTTTCATTTTGGTAGTCCTCTAAACATTTTAATATGAGCCTGCTTTCGATTATCTGCACGACCACTTAAGAGTTGAGCGTTCTGAATTTAGGGTCATGCTGATTTGAAGCGGTACAAGTCGCATTGTGGCAGGGTAGTGACATAGGACAGAAGTAGATCTTACACAGTGATTCATGAACTCTGTGGACTGGCCAGATAGTGTCCGGGAAGGGTTTAGGTCAGTTTGAATGCTCCACAGCAGTGGAGACACTGGGGAGAAGAGACTTAGGCAGGTCAAACCTGTGCGTTAGTGTAGATGGGGACACTGAAACCAACAGAAAGGGCAACAACACGGTCTTGTTTTCAAGTTGAAATGGCAGTTTTGTTCCAGCAAAGCAGCGTCACAGGTAATGAGAAGATGACTGCGTGGAGCCCTTCAGTCTGTTCTCAGGAAGTGAAAACTCAGAGCCCTGAGTGCCCTATGCATTCAAGGACCGCACGCTAATCCTTACTGACACTCGTTCACCATAAATACACTCCTCCTCCCTCACTGATGGATGGGACACTCTTTTTTATTATTTGAGAGAGAGAGAAAGAGAGAGAGAGTGAGAGCAAGCTGGGGAAAGGGGCAGAGGAGAGAGAGAGAGAGAGAGAGAGAGAGAGAGAGAGAGAGAGAGAGAATCTCCAGCAAGCTCTGCACTCAGAATAGAGCACGACATGGCACTTGATCCCATGCCGCTGGCATGGTGACCTGAGCTGAAATCAAGTGTTGAACATTCACCTCACTGCGCCACCCAGGCGCCCGCCCCGGTGCTTTAATATCGTCCTGTGACAAGATTGTTACTACAGGGTATGGCAGAGAGAGCCTGCTAAGGGAAAGTGGCCTGTGGACCACAGCCTTATTTCTTCCATGATCTGTCTGTGGGACCCACAGGGAGCCACATAAATGACGCCTCCTTCCCTCTCCTCCCCTGGAAAACATGAGGAGTTGAGTCAGCAGCCTCCGTGCTTTCTAGCTCTGACAGTTCACGATGCTATCTCCGTTCTGGGATGAATTGATAGAGGTAAGTGCATTGCTTTTACCCCACACCTTCTCGAAACACGAAAACCTGCTGGGAATGCTGTGGGCAGAGTGCCAGGGGAGTCAGGGGAAGTGCCCGTGGTGAAGACTATGGCCGATCACGGAGTGTGGACGTTCCCACTCCCAGTGAAGGCTAAGGAGGCCTCCTCGCAGTCAGTCCCCAGCGAACTTTCCAGCGTGGGGCGTTCCCACATCTAACGATGTGGACTGCGGGATCCCAGCCTGTGGGAACTGCAGCTGCACCTGGACTCCACAGCCCTCCTGGACAAGCGGAAGTCTGAGATGAGGGCCTGGAGCGCAGCCAGACACTGAGTTTGGGGAGTATCTTTCCCGCCAAAGTCCAGAGCCAAAGCAATCGAAAAACCACATCAGGGAGCTGGGGCTTGGGAACCACACACACTACAAGTATTAGTTGAAGAGGTGTGAAAAATGAGGTGTGGGTTTAGAAGGGCAGAATGTAAGACTGAGAGTAATGTCTCTGAATCATGGTCTGGAAACTTCTCCTCAAACACCTGTGGCCTCACTGATGGGAGGGCCTCCCTGCCTCTACCCCGTGACACACTTCCTCATCTCTCACCTTCGCTGTGCTCGCCTGACGTCACGCCTCGCTGCTGGCAGTAGCAGCCCCTGACAATACACTCTTAATGCAGCCAGGGGAGTTGTTCTAAAGCACAGAGATGGCCACGCTTCTCCCCACTTGAGATCCTTTAGCGACTCCCCATAAGTTATGGCTGTGCCATAGTACCAGAATACTTGGTCAAACACCAGTCTAAGATTGCTGTGAAGATATTTTAAAATATGAGATTAACATTTAAATCAGCAGACTTTGAGTCAGGCAGATTACCCACAGGAATATGGGTGGGTCCCATCCAGTCAGTTTCCCTTAAAAGAAAATGACTGAGGTTACCTGAGGATGAGGGAATTCTGCCTTCCAGCTTGAGCTACAGCATCAACCCTTCCCTGCCCCAGAGATTTTGGACATGCCCCCCCTCCGTAATGCATGGGGAAAGATCGAGAGAACGCTCCCTCAGTGGTCCATGGTCCTCAACCTTTGCCCCACTCTAGAATCCATCCCACTGCCTGGATTCCTGCTCACGTGATCCCCACTTAGTTGATTTGGGGTTCAGAATGGCCATAGGAGTTTTTTGAAATAGGAGAGGCAAATGCTACTTGGAGGTATCTGGGAAAGCTTCCTGGAGGAGGCCCTGTTCAAGCTGAATTTTGACAGAAACTAGGGTGCCAGGCACCATATGTGTCCATGTAGAGGAATATGCCGGTAGGATATGGAGGGATGACAAAAAGTTTATCACGGCTTGAAAGAAGACAGAGTCAAGATTTTAAGAGGCTTATGCTCTTTGATTGACAATTTGGACTTGATCTTTGGGATAAGAGGGTGTTATGAAGAATGTTCAGATTCCGAATGATTATTTGGGCTTCAGTGTGGAGAGCAGGTTGGCATGGATCAGGTGAAGGAGAGAAAGGAGGAGAGCCTCATGCAAGCAATGGAGGTGCCGAGGAGAGAGTGGGCGGGAGGGATGCAGGGGTGATAGAGCTGACAGGGCCTCTGAGCATGTAGCTCCGGAGATGAGGCGCAGGGCTCCCTCCAGGTTTCTGAGCGATGTCTGCCAGCACAGAGACCAGAGAAGTATACAGCTCAAGGGACAGGCTAGAGATTTGGACGTGATCGAGTCAAAACTTGAACCTGTATGTATAGATGAGGTCATCCAAGAGCATATTACAGAATGAAAGGAAGAGAGTTTAGAAGGGAATGATGGAACATTTCAGGTTGAAGTAAAGGAAGCCGGAGAGAAAGGAACAGAGCCAGGAGAGGGAAGGTCCTCTGGAGACGCCGGCAGGGCAGCCACCGCAGAAGAGCGGAACATTGCCAACACAAAATGAAATAAGAGCCGGGGCATGTTTTTTTTTGGCTGTGGCAATTAGAAGGTCATTGGTGAAGACTATGTGGGGTTTCCGGGAATATTGGAGTGAAAGTCAAACCGCAGTAGGTGAGGAATAAATCAGAAGACGAGAAAAAGGCAACAGTCAGTGTATACTTTCTAAAAATTTTATTACTTACTTATTATTTTTTAAAAACACAATTTATTGTCAAGTCGGCTAACATGCAGTGTATAGAGTGTGCTCCTGGTTTTGGGAGTAGATTCCCCTGATTCATTCATCACTTACAGCACCCAGGGCTCATCCCCACAAGTGCCTTCCTCAGTGCCCGTCACCCATTTACCTCCTCCCTCACCACTCCCCCATTCGTCCTCAGTTTGTTCTCTGTATTTTTTGGGGGGTATATTCTGAATAGTTTATTGGCAGCACTACAAATATGCTTTTTCTTGGTGAACCTCGAGGAGTTTGGTAGTATTTTCTAAACTATTGGGATAAACTGTTAAATTCTTTTGCGAGGGAAAAGAAAAATTGTGAACTTCTGAAATATTTGAGTTTAAACAAAATCTTAAATTTCCCCAAAGAGTAAAACAGGCTAATGAAAGTAATTCCTAAAATTCATCAGATGCGTTATAACAGACTCGCAGCTAATGATTGACTGGATCACTATAAACGACTTACACTAAGCCATTTGTTTAAAAAGAAATTCCTTCTAAATTAGGAAACAAAAAGCAAACGTTTTTTTTTTGTTTTTTTTTTTTTTTTTAAGGAGGGAGGGATGGAGGAAGGGAAAAGGAAAGTATTTTTTCAAACCTAATTTGAAACTTCTTCAGAAAATTCCACAATAATCAAGATCTCTGTAAATACTGTCAATATGCGTGAACTTGCTTGAAATACTACAGTTTCAGTTATATTTACATTTTTGGAAACTTTCCTTCACCACCACGTGACATGTTGTATCTTCCCCTTTGCTTCTGGGACCTTCAGGTTACTCATGGCCTCAACTTCTTTAGGAGTGGCTCGCTTTGACTTCACGGGAGGACTTCTAGCTGGGGGCAAAGGTGGGGACTTTGCAGGACCCAAAGGACTTCTCACATGCGTTAAGTCATGGTTCTGTTTAGTGTCATTATTATCGTGTTCCATTGTATTGTTCACAGGCGAATTGGAAGACAAAATTAGTGGTGAAACCCTTGAAGATGAATTTGATACTTTTCTAAAGGCATCACCGGTAAAACTTGCCTGAGTCAATCATGATCTTCATTCTCTTTTTCACTTTGACGCTTGTCCTTGTTGAACTTCCATCAAACATAATGCAGGGTCTTTTCCTTAACCCACCCACGGTGCCTCTCCTTTTAGTCTCATGTTTCATCTCATGTTGCTCTCTTTTCTTTTCCATCATTTCCTTCCATCTATTCTTTGGCAAATCTCTCTGAGGCAACGGAATTGCATGCTGAACATAAAGATCAGTAAGATTGTCTTTGTTTATCCTATGTCATTTTCAACAGCTGTGTTCTTGCGGACTTCAAGTACACCGCAGCCCTACACAGTACTGTCCGGAGTGCTGCTACAGAGAGGTGCAGCTCTGCAAATATGAGCCTCAGCTGCATCTTAAAGACAGTGGTCATGTGTTCAGTGTGACGAGGACTGCAGTCCACAGCTCGTCAGCCAGCATAGCAGGCACGAAGACCATTTCCAGTAGCATCATCTTAATCTAGGAAGTAAACTGGAAATGGGAGACTGCCTGCTCCAGGGTGGGGAGAAGGAACTCCTGGGACCGCAGCTCCGGGTGCAGCAGCAGCTCCAAATCCGGGCAGCAGCAACCACCCATATCCCCCACCATCATCGGTGTTCTCTGTATTTAAGAATCTCTTAGAGTTTGCCTGCCTGTCTGTCTGTTTGAAACCATTTTTTTCTCTCCTCTTCCCCCATGATCTTCTGTTAAGTTTCTCAAGTTCCACATATGAGTGAAAACATATTATATCTGTCTTTCTCTGACTGACGTATTTCATTTAGCATAATACCTTCCAGTTCCATCCACATTGTTGCAAATAGCAGGATTTCATTCTTTCTCACTGCCAAGTAGTATTCCATTGTATATATATCCCACATCTTCTTGATCCATTCATCACCTGATGGGCATTTGGGCTTTTTCCATAATTTGGCTATTGTTGAAAGTGCTGCTATAAACATTGGGGTACATGTGCCCCTATGAATCACCATTCCTGTATCCTTTGGATAAATTCCTAATAGTGTTATTGCTGGGTTGTTTTTGAGGAACCTCCAATTCACCTTTGACAAAGCAGGAAAGAGTATCCAATGAAAGAAAGACAGCCTCTTTAGCAGGTGGTACTTGGAGAACTGGACAGCAACATGCAGAAGAATGAAACTGGACCACTTGCTTACACCATACACAAAAATAAACGCAAAATGGCTGAAGGACCTGAATGTGAGACAGGAAACCATCAAAACCCTAGAGAAGAAAACAGACGACAATCTCTCTGACCTCAGCCACAGCAATTTCTTGCTCAAGATTCCTCTGAAGGCAAGGAAAATAAAAGCAAAAATGAACTATGGGGACCGCATCAAGATAAAAAGCTTCTGCACCACAAAGGAAACAAGTCAACAAAACTGAAAGGCAACGGAGAGAATGGGAGAAGATATTTGCAGATGACATCAGATAAAGGGCTAGTGTCCAAAATCTATAAAGACCTTACCAAACTCTACACCCAAAAAACAAATAATCCAGTTAAGAAATGGGCAGAAGACAGAAATAGACACTTTTCCAAAGAAGACATCTGGATGGCTAACAGATACATAAAAAGATGCTCAACATAACTCATCATCACCAGGGAAATACAATTCAAAACCACATTGAGTTACCACTTCACACCAGTCAGAGTCGCTAAGATGAACAACTCGGAAACAACAGATGTTGGTGAGAATGTGGAGAGACGGGGACCTTCTTACACTGTTGGTGGGAATGCAAAGCGATGCAGCCGCATGTATACTTTTGAAGGAAACCTGTCAGCGGAAGCATGAGAAATAGAGTGGTAGCTATAGGCATGAGAAGTAAGAGAGGTGTGATTAGTTGGTTTTTAACATGAGAGAGACTGGGCATATTTATGAGATGTGAATAACATGACTCCAAAGGACCACAAGAGATTAAATAAAGAGGAGAGAAGGCAATTAATGGACTTACACCCTGGGGAAGGAGGAGGGGGTGGTCTGTTTTTCTTGAAACAGAAGGGTTAGAGACATGGTAGGTCAAATAAGGAGAGTTGGCTGTGCCTCCAAGAGCTGGAATAAAGAGGTACCTGTCACCACGCCAGGTGCTGGGACCTCATCGAGTCAGGAACCCCTGGCTGAAACCTTCCCCCAGAGCGCCAGGTGCCAGGGAGATGAGCAGCAGGGACTAACCTCAGGGAGGCCATGGTGAGCCCAGCAGGCAGCCTGAGGAGGAGATAGGAGGGTGACAGCAGGACACAGGGAACGAGGAGAGTGACACGGGGGTAGAGGCCAGGGGTCCTCATGCCCGCCTGCAGTTGGGGGGGGGATACTGGGGCTTATCACGTGTGCATGTTGTGTGGGTGTGTTGGGGGTCATCACGCATGCCCTGCCATGTTGTGGGGGGTGGGGGCGTCACTTGGGGCCCCCAAGGCCAGGCGCTAGTTAAAGTTGAGGTTTCTGAGGCCTGAAACACAAGACCCGGTTCAGTAGTGGGGGCAAGGCTGTCTTTCCTCAGGAACGTGGCCCATGGGCGGTGGGGCGCTGGTGATGACACTGTTTTGGATTTGGTGGCCTGGAGAGTGGCGCCTGGACTCGCCATGGCCTCCCTGAGGTTAGTCCCTGCTGCTCATCTGCCTGGTTCCTCTGTCCGGGGCTTCCTGGCAATTCTTGATTTTTCTGATTAAACAGAACAAAACAATTTAAGCTTATCTCCTTCATCCACCACTTCCCCTCAACTTGGAAAAAATGCTTCTTCACTTGGCTGTCTCTCGTGTTTCCTCTCAGGAGTTCCCTTAACCCGCTTCCCCACCCCAGCTACTCCTCACCCCACCGCTGGGCCCACCCACTTCAGAAACAGCTGCCCCCAGCGCCTCCCCTGCCTCACAGGCTCTCCTTGTCTCCTCACACACGCCTCCCAGGTCAACCATTTCCCACAGAGGTGTCACAGGCACCTCCGCTTCCTCCTTCTTACTACCTTCAAATATTGGAAAGTCCCCAGAACTAGTTGAATTTCTTTCCTTGTGTCTCCACTATGCATTCTTAGTAATTTCATCCACTCACATGGAACCACCTGGAATAGGATGCTAATGAATCCTGTCTCACTCTCTCTAGAGTTACTACTAATTCTGAAGCTCCTACCTATATTTGCAACATCCCTTGGCTCTCCTTGGCTACACCTTCATTTGAGAGGTCCCAAAAAACTCAGAAGAAAGCTATCATACTCCCCGTTCTGAGTTGGCTTTCACATGAAACCAACCCTGTGGTCCTTGGCTCACCCTAAGTGTAAACTTAGCTATAATCAGAATAGTCCTTGACTTCTCCTCCTCCTCCTCCCTAAACCTATGTGGCCAGTCACCTGTCCCAGCACTTTTCTCTCCACCAAAGTTCTTTCCTCCGCCTTCCAGCCATTGCTAGTCTGTTGCAGTGACCTACCCACAGGCTCACCAGGGGCTTTCACCAGTGGATGGTGGGCCATGTTATTTTTCTAAAATTCCAAAGTACTCATGTCCAGCATTCGTTTAAAACTATGCATGACTTTCCAAACCATAGATCAAGTTTAGACCCTTCAACCTGCCACAAGGGGCCTCCCCCTGGGTCTCCAACCACATCTCTGACAGGGCACCATGCAGACCCAGTCGCCTAGGCCCTGGGTGGACCTGGTCTTTCCGCTGTTGTTCCAGAGCTCATGGCTCACTGACCAGCGGTGCACCGTGCATCTCCTCTCCTCTGGGGTCTGAAATCCACGTGAGGACTGACAGCACCTGTTTTGCATTTTTCATCCCCCAAAGGAAAGGTCTGTGTATCTGCTCTTTGAGTAAACTCACTTAAGGCGGTATGTGGAGAAGCAGGGAATTCACAGGCACACAGGCTTCTAGGAGGCTCCTACATACTGGAGAGAGAAGCCTTGCTTTTGAGATGGTGTCACTCTTTCTGTGAGATTCGAGGACAGGAATTTCATTGTCCTGGGCCTTATTTGTTCTGTAAAAAAGAAAACTAGTTTGATGCTAATTCATTTTAGTGGCCGGGAGTCAAACCTTTCCACAGTTCAGTACTTATGACACTAGCATGGTGGCCCTGGCATCCGTAGGTATTGATTGTGTTATACTGAAATGAATTCCTCATTAGACTTTTTGGGGGAGGTCCACATTGTTTGAATTCCAGCCCTCGCAAAAGCTTTATGGTGAGAGTGGACTGGACCACCACAAGAAGTAGAGAAGGAGTCATTCTGTTACCTCCCTGCCACCCTACTGACATTGGTGTGAGTTGAGACACACCTCAGAGGTCCACTGTGTGTGAATGTGTGTGCACGCCTGTGTGTCACGGCTACGGAATAGATAATGATGGGAGATATCATGCCACTGACCTGCGTCTGATGCTGAAAAGGATTGGAGGTGAGGAAATGAGAGGAAAGAAAAGACAGGAGAAACTAGAAGTAGGCAAAAACAAGGTATTAGAAGCAGTTAACATCTAAAAGTGAGGTTGATGGGATATTCGAGTTGATATTTACCTATTTGGACAGGACAATTAAACACACACTCAGACACACACTCACCAGCCTAGGTTTATGCCTGCCTCGTCTAGATGGCAGAACTCTCAAGCTCAAGTAGGGTCAGATTCAAATTTTGTTTGTGTCTCTGCTCTCTGCTTTACCTAGTTCTTTCCCTCTTTGGGTCTCTTTAGTTGGTGTCCCCCAGCGCTTCGAAGTTTGAATAGCTCTTTCTGGCTCTCAGCCCTTTATTTCCTGAGATGTCTTTAGGTGTGAGGTGAGGTCGTGTGGGCTGGAAGCGGCCTGGAGGAGGCTGGACCCTGTACCGCCAGCTTGCCCTTGGCCAACACACCAGCCTTCCAGAAACTATAGCCTTCCAGTACAATCCGTGCAGCTGAAGGTTCCCAAGAGACATTGTGATTTGAGGACAGCTGAGGAACTTTTACATTTAACATGACCTATGCCACTGTTGTGTTTTCTTGGTTGACATTTTCACACATCCTTTGAGACTTAATATATTGGTTTAGGTTGTTCTTTATTTAGAGAGTGGCCTTCACACATTTTTTTTTTAAATGTGAGACACTCCCTCTTACACTATTTTTGGAGGAAGCTTAACACAAAACACCCAACAGGAGAGATGCTCATAATGAAACGGTGGCCCTTTAGTCTCATCCATCCAGCTTTGCTTTCCTACCACTGTGTCCTAAGAGACTCAAAGGACAATTCGTAAGGCTTAATGGAGCACAGCTTCAAAACTGCAGAGTGAGGCGCTTTGTACCCGCCTGGGAAACAGGAAGACAAAAGATCAGATGATGACTCATCTGTTTGTGAATATGAGTGTGTAACAGTGTGATGGTTCCTCAAAAATTTACACATAGAGGTACCATATTCCGGCAATTTCACTCTGGGTATTTACCCAGAAGAATTAACAGCAGAAACTCAGATATTTATACACCATTGTTCATAGCACTGTTCATAATAGCCAAAACCCAAGTGTTCATAGACAGATGAATGGATAGACTAAAGGTACTGTATACATACAGGGGATATTATTCAGCCTTAAAAAAAAAGAAGGATGTGCAGAAAGGGGAGCCCTCTTGCCCTGTTGGTGGGAATGCAAACTGGTGGAGCCACTCTGGAAAACAGTGTGGAGATGCCTCAAAAAATTAAACATAGAGCCACCCTAGGACCTAGCAATAGCACTAGTAGGAATTTATCTGAAGGATACAGGGGTGCTGATTCGAAGGGGCAGATGTGCTGCAATGTTTACAGCGGTGCTATCAACAGTAGCCAAATATGGGAAGATCCCAAATTTCTGTCGATTGATGAATGGATAAAGATGTGGTTTATATATATAATGGAATACTATTTGGCAATGATAAAGAATGAAATCTTGCCATTTGCAACAACGTGGATGAAAATAGAGGGTATTATGCTAAGTGAAATAAGTCAGTCAGAGAAAGACAGATATATGATTTCAGTCATATGTGGAATTTGAGAAACACAACAGATGAACATAGGGCAAGGGAAGGGAAGGAAAAATAAGATAAAAACAGAGGGAGGCAAACTATAAGAGACTCTTAAATACAGAGAACAAACTGAGGGTTGCTGAAGGGGTGTTGGAGGGGGAATGGGGTAAAGGGATGATGGGCATTGAGGAGGGTGCTTTTTGGGGTGAGCACTGGGTGATATACCGTATGTTAACTAACTTGAATTAAAAAGATAAATATAAGTAAAATTCCAACTGCCTTCAAAATAAAATAAAATGAAATAAAACTTTTGAGGTAAAAATATACCTGCCTGTAAAAAAAGGATAAACCAATAGAGAAAAACAGATTGCAGGGCTGTGGTTCTATAGGTGATTTATTCCTTTATTTCCTAAAATGTTTTCAATTATAATGGCAAAGCAACTCAGGGAGGTGGGTGGACGAACTTCAGTATTGTTTTGAATAGTACCCCAGTCAAAAATCAACCCCTCTTATTAAATAATGCTTGTTGAGAACTTATAATAATTTGCTAAACATATATTAACGAATAGTAAACTGTAATAACTGTTTTTTAACGTATGTTTTGAAAGGGAGAAAGAGAGAATGGGGGAGGGGCAGAGAGAAAGAGAGAGAGGCAGAGGACCTTACGTGGGCTCTGCACTGACAGCAGAGAGCCCAGTGGGGGGACCCGCTGGAGAACTGTGAGATCATGACCTGAGGCGAATGTGGGCACTTAACCGACTGAGGCCCACAGGCAGGAACGCTCCTCTCGGAGGGCATCTTTTCATACTTTCCATGTGCTGATGGGTGAACCCTGCTGCTCCTTTCCTGGGAGCGTCTGTCCTACAGAGCGTCTGCCTGAGACGGAGCCGCCGCGGCCGCGTGAACGTCTTAGTAACCAATGCAAACAAGGGCATCAGTATATTAGAGCAAAACTGCATCTTTGATAAGATAAAACTGTAATTCTATTTCATAGCACGGAAAAGCATTTCAATTTTGTTTTAAACTTTTGTTAAAAACCTACTTAAAATTGAAATGCAGTTCTCTAAATGAACTTGTAAATGAGTATTTTTAGTATGTGATTATGTGTAGTGAAAGAATGAAGGCCACACAAATTTGAACTGTCTTTTGGAGTTATTTAGACGGAATATATAACCTGCTCCAAAGAGTGTGTGACCTTCTGTACAAATGAAGTAGCGAGTTATGCTTTAGGGAAGTAGTGCTTAGGCTCTTTGTGTTTTAGGTTTCTGTGAGGATCTGGTGAAAGTGTCCCAGAGCATTGCCCTCTGCACAACGTTTACGCCTAATACCAGGAGGACATGAACACTCCCCCTGCAGCGCGACTGTGGAGCCCGGCTGTAGTTCCCACAAGGTTCAGTTCTCCATTCACGGAGGACGGCGGCTTTGGGCTGGGGGTGGGAGACAAAACGGGAAAAACCTGAATTCTCATTCTGACTTGACATTTAAATTACAATCCAGGCTGTAAAATTTGTAGTGAAACATTTTCGTTTTTATTTCCACTCTTTCTCCTGTTCCCCGAGGCCATGTTAGATTCAATTCCAAAGACTTATTTTTTCTTTTCTTTCTGCCTCCTGTTATCCTGCCTTTTGGATATGAATAACTCTGCCCTACTGGTTTTCAGTGGGGGACAACTTTTTCCCGTGGGAGACGTGTGGCAATATCTGGAGACACTTTGGGTTGTCATAATTGAGAAAGTGCTCCTGGCATCTAGGGAGGAGAGGTCATGGGTGTTGCTACACCTCCTAAAACGCACAGGGAGCCCCTAGAATGAAGGTTTTCATACAGGAACCCACTTGGTCTTCAGGACAGAGATTTGTTTGGAGGCCGCTCTTTGGGGGATTAGAAGGCAGTGTTCAAAGCAGTCGGTGCTGGTTTCTGTTAACAGACACTTGTTGAAACAAAGATGGGCATGTTCACCAAGGTTTCCACTCACTTCTCAATGTAGTCAATGAACATGAACCACAGTGCTTTCTCAGAACTACCGACAGCCTTTAGAGAAAAAGTGCGTAACTTCCTTTCGGTAAGTACTGGTCACACATTGGTGAAAAGATAACAGAAAACTACAGAAGAGTAGAGAATGATGTACAGATATTGCTTGACTTGCAGTGGGGCTGTGTCCCAACAAACCCATCCTAAAGTGAAAATACCCTAAACTGACAGTGCATTTAATATACCTAACCTAACAAACGTTGTAGCTTAGCCTGGCCCACCTTAGAAGTGCTCCGAGTACTCTGTGCTTAGGCTACAATTGTGCAAAATCATCTGACACAAAGCCTATTTTAGTGTTAGTGATCTCATGGAATTTATTAAATACTTAACTAGAGGTCAAAAACAGAACGTCGTGTGGGTGCAGAGTGGTTGTAAGCATACCGGTTGTTGACCCTGGTGACCGCGTGGCTGCTGCCCCGTGTCATGAGAGAGGATGGTCCCGTGTGCCGCTAGCCTGGGAGAAGTTCAAAATTCCCAATACGGTTTCTATTGAATGCTATCACTTCTGCACAATGTAAAATAAAATCATAAGCCAACGCATTGTAAGTTGGAGGCTGTCTGTATAACTCCACTGCCTTAAAGTTGTGCTTAGAAATACTCTTTTATAATTATAGTTGAATTTTAGTATTGCTTCTGAATTATGTCTTTCTTTTTATATTGTTTTCTGATACATCTCTCTCTGATGTCACTCTCAGTATGTCCATGCTCCTGTACCCACACCTGCTTCTCCCCCTTGCCTCCGGCCCCCCACCTGCTGCAGAAGTCAGAAGCTCAGCCATCTGGAGTCCTCCCTGGTCTTACCTCGGATGGGTGGGCTGGTTCTCCTACAAGATCTCTTAAATTTGCCCCCTGTCCTGAGTCACACTGCTGCTGCCTGAGTTCAGAGGCCACACTATTATTTTAATTGCTACTTAACTGGTCCTCCAAGTGCAGCCTGGTGCTTTCCTCTGTCTCACAAATCTGCACTACCGACAAAAATAGTCTTTCTAAATAAAATTCTTATTGTGAAACTGAGACTTTTAAATATGGCTTGTCTCTATAAAATTCTTTAGTCCAGAAAAGCCCTTCCTTAATGCAGTGAAGCAAAAGACAAAACAACAACAACAACAAAAAAAACCCCACCAAAATCTGCCATCTAATATACAGGGTGATGTGATTATGAGATTAATGAATTGATGGAATGATCCTGGCCATCTGACTGGTTGGCAGTACCCAGAGTTCTGTAAATCACAAAGACATCCTCATCGTGGTGGTGCCACCCCATGGAGGTTGCCTGCTCTGGACTTAAGTCTCCTTGGTGATGATCCTGGGTCCTTTGGCTGGATGAGTCTTCCAGGATTAGCTCTGCTGATTCCAGGAAACATCTGCTTGATGTTCATTTTTGAACATCAACCTGATTTTTCAATATTGGAGAATTGTAGGGGCACAGAGAATGACCTGTCACTTTTCTTGGTTGCTTGGCTTCTCTTCCACTGTATTTCCTCTTTTTTTTTTTTTAACATTTATTTATTTTTGAGAGAGAGAGACAGACAGACAGCATGAACGGTCAGAGAGAGAGGGAGACACAGAATCAGAAGCAGGCTCCAGGTTCTGAGCTGTCAGCACAGAGCCTGATGCAGGGCTCAAACCCACGAACTGTGAGACCATGACCTGGGCTGAAGTTGGCCACTTAACCAACTGAGCCACCAGCGCCCCTGTATTTCCTCTTTCTTGTATAAAAGCTGACATATTTGAAAACATGTGATGAGCAGAAAGATGGAAGCCAATTGCCAAGCTCATTATATCTGAAAACAAATTATCATGGGAGAGTTCTCTGTAGATTTTAGATAGCCCCTTCTCAATTTGGCCTCAGAATTAATTTTTAATGATCATTCCCTGCCATTGCATTCTCCCTAACTGGTACCCTGTAATCTCTGTCTGTCTCTGTCTCTGTCTGTCTGTCTGTCTCTCTCTCTCTCTCTCACACACACACACACACACACGCCTATTCCAATCCATTCCTAGATCTTCTTTACTCTCTGTTCTCTTAAGTTACTGTGACGATCCAGATCAAAAATGCTGTTTCACTCTTTGTCCAGTTGGAAACCTGTATTTTTAAATGATCACATCCGCTCTGAAGCCTTTGAGTCATTCCACAAATATGTTTCAGACACTTACGGTTGGTACTGTTGAC
The DNA here is from genome assembly GCA_004023785.1 of Mungos mungo. Lineage (NCBI taxonomy): Eukaryota > Metazoa > Chordata > Mammalia > Carnivora > Herpestidae > Mungos > Mungos mungo. Next base: position 50,947 of record PISW01008923.1, read on the forward strand.
ACAAAAATGAGTGTAGGAGAGCGAGGCTGCCCCAAGGCCTACGGTCTGGTGAGGGGACAGAGTCAGTGGAGTCCATACGGAGTGCAAGTATGGGACAGAGACGTGGTTGGGGCTGGAGGAGCAAGGTGCTGCCATCCATTTCCTCATAACACCTTGGAAGTCCCTCTGTGTACTCTCCACCTCTGTCATCAGGCTCTGAGTCACCTCAAGTCCGATGTGTCTTCAACTTTTTGCCAAGCACCTAGCACAGTGACAGGCAGATAGTAGATGGTTATGCTTTTTTGTTAATTGAGTTAATGAATCTTGAAATGCAGCATAACTTGTGCCAGTATTTATGGTAGAAACAAGGCAAGAGGGGAGAAAAGTGTTCTCAACGTTGTGGAAACTTTTACAGAATAGAGCCCAACTCAGTATTTGCTCTTTGTATGGAATCCTCTCAGAGCCCTCTGAGGCAGGTCTAGAGAGGCTGTCCTTTGTTGAGGACACAAAAGAGCCACAGAAAAGACAAGTAGGTGGGTCACACAATGACAGCGTGAGATGCTAGCTCTGGGGGTCTCTGAGTCAGGAAGGAAAGAGGGACTGTGCCTGGCTGGGGCGGAGTCTTCTCGGGTTTATCAGAGGCCTGTTTGTGTGTGCTTGCCGACCTCCAGGCCAGGAACACAATTCTGTTATTTGTCTTGGGCCTGTAAGGTCACGAAATAGTGATTTTAGAAAAATACATAAACCTCCCCCTTTATGGATAGTGCTGGGAAATCCCTGAAAAAATCCTTCCTCTTTGGGATCTTGTTTATCTTTTATCTGGGACCCTTAAAGGTCAACCAGATATGGAAATATTTTTCAGATACTGCAACTTTCTTAAAGTTACAAGATGGGAAAGATTTTGATGGACAAAAATATTAGCTTACTTCAAAACATCTCAGTTCGTCATCTTTTGGTGAATGGATTTCATGTCCCCTGTGTATCATTTTCTGGGAGGAAGAGAAAAAAACCTAAAACCATTTTCATGTTCAGAGTTTTGTTTTTGCATCCTTAATTAAATCCATCTTCTGTCCTTGGCAATGTGATTTGGACTGGAGGTAAGTTTCCCCTCAGCCCTGGAGCCCGGAGACAGCCGGCGTGTGTGTAACATGCCATCGTGCTCTACATTTGCTCACCTTTTTGCGGTGTGGGTGAAAATGATGCCTATTTGCCATTTTTTCCCATATATAAATGTACCATCTTTATTTAATTCAGTATTGATAGGTGGTTGGGTCTTTCTAATTTTTGTCATTGTGTCATTCCCTGTGATGGATACCTTTATTTTTATTTTAGTTTAATTTTAATTAATTAACTTATTAATTTACTTATTTTTAAATTTACATCCAAGTTAGTTAGCATATAGTACAATAATGATTTCAGGAATAGATTCCGGTGACTCATCCCCTAGGTATAACACTCACTCTGCATCCAACAAGTGGCTTCCTTAATGCCCCTTACCCATTTTTAGTCCATTCCCCGCTCCCACAATCCTCCAGCAACCTTCAGTTCTCTGTATTTCAGAATCTCTTATGTTTTGTCCCCATCTTTGTTTTACATTACTTTTGCTTCCCTGCCCTTATGTTCATCTGTTTTGTATCTTAAATTCCTCATATAAGTGAAGTCATATGATATTTGTCTTTCTCTAATTTCGCTTAGCATAATACCTTCTAGTTCCATCCACGTAGTTGCAAATGGCAAGATTTCATTCTTCTTGATTGCTAATACTCCATTGTATATATATAGCACATCTTCTTTTTCCATTCATCTGTCAATGGACATTTGGGCTCTTTCCTTACTTTGGCCATTGTCTATAGAGGTGCTGTAAACATTGGGGGATGTGTTCCCTTTTGAAACAGCGTATCTGTATCTCTTGGATAAATACATAATAGTGCAATTTCTGGGTCATAGGGTAGTTCTATTTTTAATTTTTTGAGAAACCGTTACACTCTTTTCCAGAGTGGCTGCACCAGTTTGCATTCCCACCAGCAGTGCAAAAGAGATCCTCTTTCTCTGCATCTTCGCCAATATCTGTTGTTGCCCGAGTTGTTAATGATAGACACTCTGACCAGCGTGAAGTGGTATCTCATTGTGGTTTTGATTTGTACTTCCCTGGTGATGAGTGATGTTGAGCATTTTTCACATGTCTGTTAGTCATCTGGATGTCTTTTTAAAAGATGTTTATTTTTGAGAGAGAGAGCGAGAGAGAGAGAGCGAGCGGGGCAGAGAGATAGAGAGACACAGAATCTGAAGCAAACTTCAGGCTCTGAGCTGTCAGCACAGAGCCCAATATGGGACTTGAACCCATGAGCAGTGAGATCATCATCTGAGCCAAAGTTGGATGCTCAACTGACTGAGCCACTTACACACCCCATCTGGATGTCTTCTTTGGAAAAGTGTCTATTCCTGTCTTTTGCCCGTTTCTTAACTGGCTCATTTGTTTTATGGGTGGTGAGTTTGATAAAGTTCTTTATAGATTTTGGATACTAACCCTTTATCTGATATGTCATTTGCAAATATCTTCTCCCATTCTGTTGGTTGCCTTTTAGTTTTGCTTATTGTTTCCTTTGCTGTACAGAAGGTTTTAATTTTGATGAGGTCCCAATAGTTCGTTTTTGCTTTTGTTTCCATTGCCTCTGGAGATGTGTTGAGTAAGAAGTTGCTTTGGCCGAGGTCAAAGAGGTTTTTCCCTGCTTTCTGCTCAAGGAATTTGATGGCTTTCTGTCTTATGTTTAGGTCTTTCATCCATTTTGCGTTTATTTTTGTGTATGATGTAAGAGAGTGGCATAGTTTCACTTTTCTTCATGTTGCCATCCAGTTTTCCCAGCACCATTTGTGGAAGAGACTGTCTATCCCGTTGGATATTCTTTCCTGCTTTGTCAAAGATTAGTTGGCCATACATTTGTGGTCCATTTCTAGGTTGTACATCTTGAAATCTGAGATTGTGATGCCTCTAGCTTTGGTTTTCTTTTTCAGGATTGCTGTGGCATTTTTCTGGTCCATACAAATTTTAGGATTGTTTGTTCTAACTCTGTGAAGAATGCTGGTGTTATTTTGATAGGGATTGCATTGATTATGTAGATTGCTTTGGGTAGTATCTACATTTTAATAATATTTGTTCTTTCAATCCATGAGCTTGGAAATTTGTTCCGTTTTTTTTGCATCTTCAAATTCTTTCACAAGCTTTTTATAGTTTTCAGTGTATAGAGTTTTCATCTCTTTGGTTAGGTTTATTACTAGGTGTTTTATGGTTTTTAGTGCAATTATAAATGGGATCAATTCCTTGATTTCTCTTTTCGTTGCTTTATTATTGGTGTATAGAAATGCAAACGATTTATGTGCATTGATTTTGTACCCTGCAACTTTGCTGAATTCATGGATCCGTTCTAGCAGTTTTTTGGTGGAATCTTTTGGGTTTTTCATGTAGAGTATCATGTCATCTATGAAGAGTGAAAGTTTGACCTCCTCCTTTCTGATTTGGATGCCATTTATTCCTTTGTGTTGTATGATTGCTGAGGCCAGGACTTCCAAGACTATGTTGAATAATAGTGGCGAGAGTGGACATCCTTGTGTTCCTGATTTAGGGGGAAGGCTCTCAGTTTTTCCTCACTGAGGATGATATTAGCGGTGGGTCTTTCATATATGGATTTTATGATCTTGAAGTATGATCCTTCTATCCTTTTGTAGGGATTTTTATCAAGAAAGGATGCTGTATTTTGTAAAATACTTGCTCTGCATCTATTGAGTGGATCATGTGGTTGTTGTCTTTTCTTTCATTAATGTGATGTATCACATTGATTGTTTTGTGGATATTGAAACAGCTCTGCAGCCCAGGTACAAATCCCACTTGGTCATGGTGAATAATTCTTTTAATATACTTTGGGAACTAGTTGGCTAGTATTTTTTTTGAGGATTCTTGCATTCATGTTCACCAGGAAGTTTGGTCTGTAGTTCTCCTTTTTAGTGGGGTGTTTGATTTTGGAATCAAGGTAATGCTGGCTTCATAGAATGAGTTTGGAAGTTTCCTTCCATTTCTATTTTTTTGGAACAGCTTCAAAAGAATAGGTATTAACTCTTCTTTAAATATTTGGTAAAATCCCCTGGAAAGCCATCTGGCCCTGGGCTCTTGTTGTTTGGGATATTTTTGATTACTAATTCTATTTCTTTTCTGGTTATGGGTCTGTCCAAATTTTCGATTTCTTCTTGTTTCAGTTTTGGTAGTTTATGTGTTCTAGGAATTTGTCCATTTCTTCCAGACTGCCCAATTTATTGGTGTATAATTGCTCATAATATTCTCTTATTTCTGTAGTGTTGGTTGTGGTCTCTCCTTTTTCAGTCTTGATTTTATTTATTTGGGTTCTTTCTTTTTTCTTTTTGATCAATGTAGCTAGTGGTTTATCAATTTTGTTAATTCTTTCAAAGAACCAGCTCCTGGTTTCATTGGTCTGTCCTACTGTTTTTTGGGGATTTTTTTGTTTGTTTCAATAACATTGATTTCTACTCTAACCTTAAATATTTCCTGTCTTCTGCTGGTTTTGGGTTTTATTTGCTATTCTTTTTCCAACTCTTTAAGGTGTAAGGTTATGCTGTGTGTCTGAAACTTTTCTTCCTTATTTAGGAAGGCCTGGATTGCTATATGCCTTCCTCTTATGACCACCTCTGCTGGGTCCTGGAGGTTTTGAGCTGTGGTATTATCATTTTCATTGGCTTCCGTGTACTTTTTAATTTCCTCTTTATCTTCTTGGTTAGGTCACTCATTCTTTAGTAGGATTTTCTTTAGTCTCCACGTATTTGCTTCTGTCCAAATTTTTTCTTGTGGTTGATTTTGAATTACATAGCATTGTGGTCTGAAAATATGAACAGCATGACCTCCATTTTCTTGTACTTGTTGAGGGCTGACTTGTGCCCCAGTATGTGATCTATTCTGGAGAATGTTCCATGTGCACTGGAGAAGAATGTATATTCTGCTGCTTTAGGATGAAGTGTTCTGAATATATCTGTTAAGTCCATCTGGTCCAGCATGTCATTCAGAGCCATGGTTTCCTTGCTAGTTTTCTGTTTAGATTATCTGTCCATTGCTGTAAGTGGGTGTTGAAGTCCTCTACTATTGGGGCACCTGGTGGCTCAGTTGGTTAAGCATCCGGCTTCGGCTCAGGTCATGATCCCATGGTTCATGGGTTCGAACCCCGCATCGGGCTCTGTGTTGACAGCTAGCTCAGAGCCTGGATCCTGCTTTGGATTCTATATCACCCTCTCTCTCTGACCCTCCCCTATTCCCACTGTCTCTCTCTGTCTCTCAAAAATAAATAAAGAACATAAAAAATTTTTAAAAAATGAAGTCCTCTACTATTATTGTACTATTATTGATTTATATATTTGGGTGCTTCCACCTTTGGAGCATAAATGTTTGCTATTGTTAGATATTCGTGGTGGATAGACCTCTTAATTATGACATAATGCCCTTTTCTTCATCTCTTGGTATAGTCTTTACTTTAAAATCTAGGTTGTCTGATATACGTATGGCTACTCTGGCTTTCTTTTGTTGACCATTAGCATGATAGATGGTTCTCCATCCCCTTAACTTTCAATATGAAGGTGTCTTTAGATCTAAAGTGGGTCTCTTGTAAACAGCATATAGATGGATCTTGTTTTCTTATCCATTCTGTTACCCTATGTCTTTTGACTGGAGTGTTTAGTCCATTGACATTTAGAGTGGGTACTGAAAGATATAAAAATATGTGAATTTATTACCATTATGTTATCTGCAGAGTTGGAGTTTCTGGTGGTTTTCTCTGGTCCTTTCTAGTCTTTGTTGCTTTTGGTCTTTTTTTTTTTTTTTCTTGTCATTTCTCCCCCCAGAAAGTCCTCCTTAAAATTTCTTGCAGGGCTGCTTTAGTGGTGATGAACTCCTTTAGTTTTTGTTTGTCTGGGAAACTTTTTATCACTCCTCTTATGTTGAATGACAGCCTTCTTAGCTGCATATTTTTCCAATTCAGCACATTAAATATACTCTGTCACTCCTTTCTGGCCTGCCAAGTTTCTGTGGATAGGTTTGCTGTGGATCTGTCTTTCCTTGTAGGTTAAGGACATTTTTCCCCTTGCTGCTTTCATGATTCTTTCCTTGTCTGAGTATTTTGTGAATTTGACTATGATATGCCTTGTTGATGGTTTTTTTGTTGAATCTAATGGGTGTTCTCTGTGCTTCCTGGGTTTTGATGTCTGTGTCTTTCTCCATGTTAGGAAAGTTTTCTGCTATGATTTGCCCACAAAAACTCTCTTCATCTTCTTAGACCCCTATGAGTCTGATGTTATTCCTTTTAAATGAGCCACTGAGTTCTCTAATTCTTTTATCGTGCTCATTTGCCTTCATTTCACTCTTTTTTCTGCTTCATTATTCTCCGCAAGTTTGTCCTCTGTATCGCAGATTTGCTGCTCTACTTCATCCTTTCTTGATGCTGTGGCATCCATTTGAGATTGCATCTCAATCATAACATTTTAATTTTGTCCTGACTAGATTTTATTTCTCTTATCTCCGTAGATAAGAATTCTATTCCTTTTTCAAGCCCAGCTAGTATTCTTATTATCGTGATTATCTAAATTCTGGTTCAGACATCTTGCTTGTTTCTGTGTTGATTAAGTCCCTGGCTGTCATTTCTTCCTGTTCTTTCTGTTGAGGTGAATTCCTTTGTTTCATCATTCTGAAGGAAGAAAAATAATTCATAAAATAAAATAAGTAATTAAATTAAAAATTTAACAACACAGAAAAATCAAATAAAGGATGCTAGATCCTAGATGTCTTTTGGTCTGGTTGTTGAGAAAAGCTTGATAGAATAGAGAAAAATGGAAAAGAAGAGAAAAAAAAAGGAAAAGGTTTGAAATAAAAAAAATGAATACATTAAAATAGAATAAAATGAAATGATGAAATTAAAACAGAATTTTTAAAAATGTCCAAGGGTAAAAAAACATAAAATTTTTCTCTTTATGTATTGAAGAATAAGAAAAGGAAAAAAAATTGAATAGGTGGACCAGCAAACAGAACGAAATATGAGTGAAATTTCATCCAGTTTCCCCTAGAAGTCAGACTGCGGAACACTTTATAGTCCGTAAACTGCGCAGGCAGGGAGACTTGTAGTGTTCCTCTGGAGCGCAGTTCGCACTCCGTCCTTCACTAAGGTGCAGTCCACGCTCCGTTCTTCACTGCTCAGCTTACTGGGGTGGAGCATGTGGCACAAGTAGGCATGTCTGCACATGCGCAGGAGGGGTGAAAATGGCATTACGCAGCTACCTAGTCTCTAGTATCCGAACTCTGTTCTCTCCCTGACAGACTAACAAACACCCCTTCCTTGTCTCCTGCTTCTGTCCACAACCAAGCCATCGACCTGCCACGTGGCACTTCCCTCCTGAGTTTTGTCCCACACATGGAGCTGTGTTTCCAGACTCCTCACTTCTGATGGCCCTGTGGCTTTGACCTGCTCCAACCCTCTGAGGGAATGTCTTGCTGAGCAATGGCTGGGTGCCAACCAGTCCCCAGGGACTTTTGCACAACCGTACTGCTGCACATGCCCAGAGACTGTGGCTGGGTGCCAGCCTCCCCCAGAAACAGTTCATGGGATCGTGTAGCAGTGGCATTTCAGGAATTATGGTAAATCACAATATGTATCTGGCACCAGGCTTTACCCTTAACATCCTTGTTCCAACACCAGCAAACATGGCTGTTCTCCGGGGTCCACTGGGATCTTTTCCCGTGGGGAGGACACACAGCCTCTACCAGATGTCCTCTCAGCAGGGGAACTGCCTCTCCCTGTGTGGCCTGAGGACCCCTCAGACCTCTCTGTCTGCTCCTGGGGATTCACCCTCCCACCAGAGCTCCGCCAGGTATCTGTGGAGTTTCAGACTCTGTGCTCTGCTGTTTATAGAGGCTTAATGGAATTTAAACCCTCTCCTCTCTCCCTTTCTTGTTAAGTCCCTTATGGGTGTTTCCACTCTTTCTCTTTCTCTCCAGCTGCTTTCGGGGTTGGAGTGCTTTTTCGGTCCTCTCCCCCGTCTCCATTCTCGGTCTGCAAGCAAAAACAACTCCCTACTTTCCACAGCTTCTCTCTCCCCCAGTTTTCCTCTCCACACCGCTTACCTGCTGAGTTCTGTGGTTCAAGTTGTGCAGATTGTTGTGTTCATCCTCAGATCAGTTTCCTAGGTGTACACGATGGTGTGGTGTTGATCTAGCTGCATTTCAGGAATGAGAGAGGCAAAAAACAAAACAAAACAAAACAAAAAATGCTGCTCTGCTATCTTGGCCCCAAGACCCAGTGGTGCATATTTGTTGTCCTAAGATTGACGGTTTTTCAATTCTGAGCTCAGGAAAAAAGTGTTACCATTTTTAAGATGTTAAGGCTAACATTAACTCTTTTCTACACTCCCTTTTGAATGTGATGAAGGATGGGTTCAATAGCTTGGATTTGACTTCCATCAACCTAATATACATATAACTCAAAGATATAAAAATATAAAATATATTTGATTGTATTTTAAGCTATATATGAATGAATTATGTTCATTTTTCAGTAATCTAATTTTGATTTCCTGTTTTTGTTAGAAAGAAACAGTAAATAGGATATTTAAGCAAGATACATTAAAAACAGGGTATATGGCACCTGGGTGGCTCAGTTGGTTAAGCATCTGACTTTGGCTCATGTCATGATCTTGCAATTTGTGGGTTTGAGCCCTGCATCCGGCTCTGTGCTGACAGCTGAGAGGCTAGAGTCTACTTAAGATTCTGTGTCTCCCTCTCTCTCTGCCTCTTCCCGCCTTGCACTCTATCTCCCCCCACCTCATAAATAGACATTAAAAAATTTTTTTAAATAGGGTATATAGACGGACCCAAGCCCCAGACCTGGTGCTGCTCTATGCATAGGAAGATATGCCTCCTGGTGACAGCACCCCTCTGGCCATGGTAAGCCCTAAGCACTGAGTCTGAGTGTCTGTGGATTCCAGCCTGAGCTCATTTCTCTAAATCCATTAACAAGACAGCATTTGAGGACTTTCCAACTTTGGGTTATTACAAATAGTGCTAGATGAATACCAGTGCATGTCTTTTGGTGAACATGTATATGCATATCTACTGGGCATCCAGTTACTGGTAAGGACATGTTTTGATGAAGCTAAGAAGAGAGTGTGCCAAAAATATAAGGACACTATACTTTATTTTGAAGGGAGGGGCTTCTTGAAGGCCTACTAATCATTGAACAAGAGTTTTAGAAAAGAGGGTAGGGATTGACCTAGGAAGTGTTTTTCAAATATTAATGTGTCTAAAAATTGTTATAGGCTGATTTGTATTCCTCAAAGTTCATACATTGAAGTCCTTAACTCCCTGTACTCAGAATGTGACTGTATTTGGAGATGGAGTCTTTAAAGAAGTGGTTAAGTGAACAGCAGGTCGTTAGGATGGGCCTTAAGCCAATATGGTTGATGTCCATATAAGATGAGTGAATTTGGACATAGTACAGAGGAAGAACCATGTGAAGACCCAGAGTGAAGATGGCCATCTACAAAGGCCAAGGAGAGAGGCCTCAGAAAAAACCAACTCTGTTGACACCTTGATCTTGGATTTCTAACCCCCAAAGTTGCCAGAAAATAAGATTTCTGTTGTTTAAGCTACTCAGTTTGTGCTGCCATGTTATGGCTGTCCTTGCAATCTTGTTTTAAATGCAGATTCTGTTCAGTAGGTGGGGGAATTGACTTAAGGTTTTTATTTGTAACAAGATCGCACATAACACAGATGCTCCTGGCCCACAGATCACACTTTGAGTAGCAAGGATCTAAAAATACAAGGAAGAGCTTACCTTAGACAGGAAGAGAGACGTTTTCTCTAACAGGAAAGGAAGAGCGTTCAGGAGGGAGAAGTAAACTTGCGGGCGGGAGGTAGAGGATCAGTGTTGCTGGCAAACTGGCTCAGCAGATCCAATGGTGATGTGTACATGTTGGGTGGGGGAGGTAGATGCCCTGAATAATGACGTTTGCTGGGTCCCGTGGTATAAACACTCTCTCCGTGGCTGACTTGAATTACCAAGAGTTTAAAATTGGCTTTCAAAGTTCCGGAAGTTTGAGAATGGCCTCTCGCTGCAGGTAGGGCCAGCTCCAGCTCACAGCTGACTAGGATGCTGAGAGGGGCCTGCCTGACTTCCCTGCCTTCTCTCATGGGACCAAAATGGGCTTCCCTTGCGGGGTCACAGGTGAGATCTCTTATGGCTACTTGAAGACAATTAGTGACTGGAACTAGAGCTGATGCCCCACGAGTGTCTTTGAAGAGAAGCCCTCACTGGGGCCCTGGGCAAGGGGAGGAGCAGATGCGAGGGGAAGCCCCTCTCTCCTTTCCTCCTTCCCTGTGGACACTCAGAATGAGTGACAGCCCCGGGGACCAGGCTGGCTCCAGGGCAGGCAGCTAGCGTGCAAGTGAGGGCAATGGGAGATGCCGGAAGCTCTGCTTCTGTAATCTCCATTTCCGCTCAGCTCTCAGGAGGAGCCCGCCCTTCCTGCACAGATAATCCTTGATTTTCTCCGTTTCCATAGTCAGAGATCTGAGCTATGATGATCTTTGTCTCTCTTTCGTCAGACTGCCCTCTGACTCACAGTAACGTGAATAATGTAACAGTCAGCTCTAAGAATTTTAAAATTAAATATTTCAGATTAAATATTTTAAATGAGTTTAGGGAAAAATAGTTCTTTTTGAAGAACTCTGCTGTTGTTTTATAGCTGTTTTACTCTTGTGTCCCTAGGACAGGGAAAACATGAGAATTTGGGAAGAGTCTTGATGTGTTTATAAGAAGAAAAGTATCTGTGTCTTAGACCAGAGCATCCCACATGGTTGCACAGGGGGCCGGGAGACAGGTGGGGGATAATACATGTGTGCGTGGGCACATGATGTTGTCGTCTGGATTTTAGGATTTAACTGTTTTTAACTAACATCTGAGAAGTTCAGAGCCTGGACAAATCCAGAAAAGCTGACTAAAGAAAATTCAAGTTATCCTCTCCAGATTAAAGCTGGAGGAGAGTAACAGCTTGGAGTCTTTTTCCTGAAGCTTAAGTCTGGTGTGTTCAAGGAAGCCAAGGCCAAGTTCCCTGGAATGTTAACTAAGAGGTGTGTGTCCAAGGTCGTGCACAGAAACCTCGCACGGGGACCAGTGAGGAGGGCTCAGAGGCAGCAGCTGTGCTCAGGACTGCCGGGGCCGCAGAGCAGAACCCAGACTTCGCAGACCGTCCCTCCCTTCTCTTCTCAGGCACCACAAAACCGGCAGCATTTGTTGTAGTAGGTTCTCTTCTTTATAAGAAGGCACAGTTGTTGTCTGTACCCTCTCTTCCCCTTCTGCCTGCCTTGCCTTGACTGAAATCTTGAGTGACCGTATCAGTGCAGCAGTTCGAGTGGTAAAATAAAATGTGTGCACTTGGGTGGTTTGTGGACATTTGTTGGGAGCGTTCCACAGCTGCTTGAATAACTGAGGCTTCGGACGTGTGGTGTTTGGGGCCGATGCTTGTTTTGCAATACACGAGGTGTCCTTGAGTGGATCTGCCCTCCCTTTATAGTCTGGGATGGCTCCCTCTCAAGCTGCACTCACTATTTGTGGGTGTTCTTGGAGCATCTCAGGGATCCCTGGACCAGTCCTCTGCTCTTCTGTCCTGGGATCACCTCAGAGCTCTGCTGCCCGCTCCTGCCAACCTCATCGGGAAATGCCAGCGCCCAGGCCCTGTGGCTCACGAAGCCAGAGATCTTGACATGTTAACCCTGCAGCCACCCAGGGTCCATCTCTTCAACAACTGAAGCATTGTCCCTCAGTCTCTTCTTCAGTGTCATACGGACAGGCTTGTGTGTTCCATATCTCAGAGTGTCCCTTGTGGAAGTAACTCAGGTACAGGTCCGGGGCTTAGCAATGAGCTGCAGGACTAGGCTAGGAGGCGGAACTCTGAAGCACCTGCCTGCAGCCCTCTCCATCTCTGTCCCCTGGAAGCACACACAGAACCCTGCCTGGTTCTTCTGAACCCCCTCACATGCTCCCCAGCTCCTGGGAACGATGGCCTGTGTTAGGACACATGCCCCGATGAGGCTCAGGCATATCCCTTGCTAAAGAAAAGATCTCCCTACATTAATACATTTTTTGATTACAAAAGAATATACGTTGTGGCAGAAATTTGGACTATAGAAAATATGAATACAATGTAAGTTGTCCACAGATCTCTGGCTGCACACTGGAGAAGACGTTCTCAGGCTGAGTGGACGTGCAGGGCTGCCTCTGGGAGAGAGCAGGACTGCACACAGCCTTTATTTCCTATCTCATTAGACAGAAGTATCAAGGAAGATCACAGCATGGAAAGAGCGCACAGAGGCTCTTTAGACATTAACCAGACATGCACCTGGTGGCTACGTGGAGGCATGCAGGGAGCACGTGCAGTTTCAAGGAGTGTCAGGGAGTTAGCGCAGGTTTTGTATCTTAACTGTTTCCTGGGGATCCCGGGACTCTGTATCTCATAATGCCATCACCTTCAACAGCCTTGGGACCAGAAGCTTGCTGATGGCTCAGCCATCCCCATTCGCCCTCCAGGACTTCTAATACATTCTCTAGAAATAAATCCACACAAATCCACACCCAGTGATCACCACTGTTGATGGTGAGATGTGTGTGTATTTATATATATATCCCCTTCCTTGGGGAAGGTCATTGACAAGAAGTGACTGCCAGCTGACCTGTGAGCCAGGTCCACACCTCTCAGAGGCTCCACACTGTCTCCCCTGTCCTAGGGATGTGGGTTTCACTTGTCTCTCCCCCTCCCAGAGGCTGCTCCAAGGACATAGTTTTGAGATAGTGATGTGGTATGGAAAATATCCGCATGGTGTATGTGACTGAACTCAGTTAAGGTCTCTTTATAAACTTTTTAAGATTGGGTGGGTGGGTGCTGGGATCCATTCATCTTGCTGCCACCCAAGGCAAGCCACGCTTAATAAAACTGCCACCTACCTACCAACCTGGAGTGGCCTGCCTCTTTCTTCTGTCTCTCCTAGCCCTCCGAGCATGGACCTGGTTTCATATTATTCCAAGGAAGCTCAGGAGGGTTTCCCACCAACATTGTATAGAAATATAAACTTATAAACACAAGTTAAACTTAACATACAAGTTAATCATAGACTTCTATAACCCCTGCTTACTATGAACCTTCCTCAAGTTAATTATCTATACATATCATCAATTTTGATATACATACAATTACCTCCATTGTATGAGTGTCCATATTTCTTGTGATCTATTTACTTGTAGATAATTTGGGTAATTAAAATTATTTATATTACATGCTGCACTGTTATACACTGTACTGTTGCTCATTCCTTAATATTTTAAAGGAAGTCTTCCTAAATATAATACTGTTGAGATAAAAGTTGGGCATATTTTAAGGCTTCTTCCAAATTGGTCTCTAAAAAGTACTGATTTACACTCCCAATTACGTCATCACTGACTGCTGCTGGCTTCTTTCTTATGACTTGGACTGAATCATGGCTGCTCCTGCTCCTACGTGGCAGTCACAGTTCATCGGCCTGTTACCTGAGCCGTTACATTACAGCTCTTAGTAAAATCTACCAAGCTAGACTATGTTCCCTCTTAGACCACATCCATTTCAGGGACTGTGCTTTCTAAAATGGATTTGGGGGAAAAAATTAATCCACAGGACTGGAAAACAGGCATCTACAAATTTTAATTTTAGTTTGTCCTCTAAAAAATTATTTTAGAATCTTACTGAGGTATACTGGATGTAATGGACTTCACATTGTTGACATGTACAATTGGATAAGTTGTGATATTGTAGGCACTGGTCAAACCATCACCATAATCAACATAATCAGCATATCCATCACACCCTAAGGCTCCTCTTACACCTTTCAGTCCTCTCCCATCCCTCTTTGCCCCATCTTCCCCACATACCCTCAGTCTCGGGCAGCCACTCCTCTGCTTCCTGCCACTGTAGGGTAATTTGCATTTTATAGAATTTTATGTAAATGAAATCATACACCATGTACTTTTTGGGTATGGCTCCTATTGTACTCCTGTAGTACAATTATTTTGAGATATATGGATTTTGTCCATATGCTGTGCATCAATAGTTCATTTTTAAGTTACTAAGTTATATCCCATTATATGGAGACATTACAGTTTGCTTCCATTCTTCTGTTGTTGGATATTTGGGTTGTTGCAAAGATTTTAACTATTACAAATAAAATTGCAATGGTCATTCATTTGCAAAGTCTTTGCATGAACATATGCATTTATTTCCCTTGTGTGAATACATAGGAGTGTGAATACCTGAGTCATATGCAGGTTGAAGTTTTTAAGAAACTACAAAGTTGTTTTCCAAGATAGTTGTACCCAGTAGATCAAATGAGAGTTTCAGATGCTCTGTATCCTCACCTACACTTGATATGATCAGTGCTGTTAATTTTAACCATTCTAATCGGTGTGTAATGTTAGCTCATTCAGGTTTTAGTTTGCATTCCCTAATGATTAATGATGTTCAGCATTTCTTCATGTGTCCATTTCCAATCCATATATGTTCTCTGGTGAGATATCTTTTAAATCTTCCCCCCATATTTTATTATTTTGTTGGGGAGAGGTTATTTGCTTATTGCATTTTGAGCGTTGTTACAGAAACCAAGTTCTTTATCAGATGCACGGCTTGCAAATACTCACACAGCTTGTGATTTGAGTTTTCATCTTCATAAGCGTCTTTCAAAGAGGAGTTCTTAAGTTTAACGAAGTCCAATTTATTCAACGTTTTTGTTTATGTATAGTGCTTTATCTAAGAACTCTTTGCCTAAGTCAAAGTCAGAGGGAATGTCTCTTAAGTTTCTTCTAGGAATGTTATCATATAGCATTTTATGTTTTGGCCTATGATCCATTTTGAGCTCCTTTTGCATATACTGAAAAGAGCTTTCTTTCCCCACTGAACTGCGTTTGGACCTTTTTCACAAATCAATTGATTATATATACATGGCTCTATTTCTGGACTATATTTGATTTCATTGATGTAATGTCTGTCTTGATGCCAGTACCCAATACTTGAGTATGTCAGCTTAATAATAAGTTTTGAGGTAATGTAAGTCCTCCAATTTTATTCTTAAAAGATTTTTTTAATGTTTATTTTTGAGAGAGAGAGACCGTGTGTGTATGAGCAGGGGAGGGGCAGAGAGAGAGGGAGACAGAGGATCTGAAGCAGGCTCTGTGCTGACAGTAGAGAGCCCAACACAGAGCTTGAACTCGAACCATGAGATCATGACCTGACCCGAGCCAAAGTCAGACACTTACAGACTGAACCACCAAGGCGCCCTTCCAATTTTATTCCTACTTCTCAAAATGGTTTGGTCTAGGTCGGGTACTTCGCATTTTCCTACAAATTTGAGAATTAGACTCTGCTGACCTTTGGGCTGTTGTTTTCATATGTGTTATGAACGCCACAACACATTGTTATTATTTTAAAGACATTTAAAATATTGTTAGAAATATCTTTTAAAGACATTTAAGAAATAAGAAAAATAGTCATATATTTACCTGATACTTAATTCCAAAGCTCTTCTTCCTTTGGGTAGATCCTTATTTCTTTATTATTTTTCTTCTGCCTGCCTGTAGGAATTACTTTCACACGTCTTGATGTGCGAGGTTGGCTGGTGATAAAAAAACTTTTAGGTTTTGTATGTCTGAAAAAGTCTTTGTGTCACCTTCATTTTTGAAAGATATTTTTGAAATGTGTGGAGTTCTCTTTTTTCTCCCAGTATTTTAAAAAAGTTTCTCCACTGTATTCTTGCTCATATTTTTTCCCCCAAAAAACTTTGATACCGTCTTCATCTGTTTTTCTCTCTTTTTTTAATCACTTTTAAGATTTTCTTTTTGTCACTGATTTTGAGCAGTTTGAGATGCAGTATGATGATGAAATAAATAAAAACGTATAGTGTTAAAACTCAACAATAAAAAGACAACCGAACTTGAAAATGAGCAAAGTATTTGAATGGGTTTTTACCTGAAGAAGATATACAAAGAGCCAGTAAGCACATGGAGAGATAAAATATGTTCAACATCATTAGTCACCAAGAAACTACAACTCTAAACCATATGCAATGCCATTTTCACACCTTCTAAAATTAAAAAAAGACAGACAGTAGATGTCGAGAACTTAAACCCATGTACACTGATGGTAATAAAATTTTGTAGCTGCTTTGAAAAATAGTTTCGCAGTTTTTCAGAAAGTTAAATAGAGTTAGTATATGACCTAACAATTCCACTCCAGATATAGACCCAAGAGAAATGAAAACATCATCTAGACAAAACCTTGTATGTGAGTGTTCTTGGTAGCATCATTCCTAACAGACAAAAGAGACAAAAAACTAAGTGTCTACCAATTGGTGAATGAATAAATAAAATGGATATATATAATACACACACACAC
>PISW01008924.1:0-67455 GCA_004023785.1 Mungos mungo
ATACCATGCAGGGCTGCAATTGCTTGAAAAAGTTCTTTCCTGGAGACAGTAATAAGGTACATTTGTCCCCAAATCACTGTTTTGTTAATATGCTCATTCTGTTTGAGGATTATTTCCATCTTCTCTTTCACTGATTATTGTTGGTCTTTGTATGAGTTAAGATGTGAACTTTCATATTATTTGACTGGACAAACCTCTTTTGACAGCTTTCAAAGGGACACACAAAACGTTTCTCCCCAGTATGGATGCGCACATGGGTACGCAAATTGTAGTCCAGGGAAAAGCGTTTTCCGCACCCTTCAAAAGTGCACCGAAATGGCCTCTCTCCAGTATGAACCAGAAAATGTCTTTTTAGTTTTGCTTTCTCATTGAAGGCTTTCCCACATTCTGCACATACATGATCTCGGGGCACATGAACAAGGAGATGCTTTCTCAGGGAAGCTCTATTCCTTAACTTCTTTGTGCACCCACTCTGAGGACAAACAATTCTTTCTGGAGCATCATATTTCTTATTTTTTGTGGGCTTCTTTCTAGCAAATTCTGAGAACTGTTTAGGATCTGATACATCAGGGCTGGGTATCCCTCCAGGATGAAGCTTCTTGCCTGTCACATGCTTAGAATACTCAAGCTGCGAATTCTCTACCACAATCTCTTGAGAAATTTCTTGTTTTCCCCCCTTTTGCACACATTTCAAGGATTTTTCCAGAAGCAAGCTCGAAGTAAGAACCTGTTGAGAAAGCTCTTGTTCTGATTCTTCTTCCAGGTGGTTAAGGGACTTCAGTGAGTCTTCCTCCAGGATGGGTTCAGAAAATTCCCCTCTCATTATGCATTCTATATAACAGTCAGAGAAGGAATCTTCTCCAACAACTAGATGGCTAGTTTCAAAGAATACACCATCATCATCTAAATCCCGTAGCATTTCAGAAGGTTCTGGCTGGGCTGGCCGTGGCTTCAATGGCTTTGGTTTATCCCCACTGAAGGCTCTTCTACCCAGGCCTTTCCAGCCACAAGTCTCTGCCCTTTTCTTCAGCTGCTGGTCCATATTGTCGTGCCTGCTTCTCCCTTGAAGGTTTGCGCCGGAATATAGGAATATATCAACCACTTCCAAGTGATCGTGATCTGAGTGAACGGTCTCCAGCCAACACCTACTAGACTGTGAGGTCTACGAGGGCAAGGTCCTCTTCTGCTTTATTCACATCCCAGGGTTTAGAACATTTGTCCATAAACTGTGATATTTCCTACTCCATCTCCTCCCAAAGGAAAGACCAAGAAGAAACTGCTACTGGCGCCCGGACAGCAACCGAAATCATCCTTGCTTCTCGCCTCCAGGAGAAGACTGTTGACATCTCCAGGAATAATTGTGAATTTTCTTTTTAATTCCATCATGATTTGCTCCATGGATTTTGAAACTCTTTTATTGTGCATGCACATTCAGGAATGGTAGATCTATCTTCTTGTGAATTAATCCTTTTATTATAATGTCATTTTGGATCCCCTTTTTATCATTTCTTTTTCTGAAGTCTACTTTGTCTATATTACTATAGCCCCTCTAGTTTCTTTTCACTAGTATTTTCATAGTATATCTCCTTTTATCATTTTGCTTTTAACCCAAGTTATTACATTTCTTTAAATATAGCATATATATGGGTCTTGTATTTTTAATCCAATCTGGCAATCTCTCTTTTAATCAATATGTTTAGACCATTTACATTTAGTGATTTAGTGTATTTATTGGTATGGTTGGCTTTACGCCTCCCCCCCCTTTTTTTTTCTGTTTTCACTGGGTTGTATTTTTTGTTTGTTTCTCTGTTCCCCCTTTCCTACATTCTTTTAGATTATTTTAACGTTTTTCATACTTCATTTAAATTTATCTATTGGTGTGTTTTTTGTCCATTTCTCTTTGTATTATCTTATAGTGGTTACCCTAGGGATCATGATATACATGCCTAACTTTTCACAGTCTACTTAGATTAATGTTTTACCAATTCAAGTAAAATATACACACCTTGTAAGCATGTAAGTCCTTTTATGTTCTCTCTTATATTGTGGTTGTCCTATGTATTTACAGCTATATTCACTGAAAATTCTACCAAACAATGCTCTATTTTTTCCTTCAGCAGTATACATATTTTAGAGAAATTAAGTAAATAGTCTGTTATATTTAGCCAGATACATACCATTTCTATTGTTCTTCATTCCTAAAGGAATTCATGCAGTATCAAGTTTCCCCATGGCATCACTTGTCTTCAGCCTGCAGAACCTCATTTTAGTATTTGTTTGTGAGCAGTTGTACTGGCAACAAATCCTCTTAGTCTTCCTTCATCTGAGAATGTCTTTGTTTGCCGTCATTCCTAAAGAATGTCTGCACTGAGTATAGAATGTTGTTCTGCTGTCTTTTGACTTCCATAGATTCTGATGAAGAATTCACAGTAATTCCAATTGTTATCTGTACAAGGTATCACTTTTCTCTGGCTGCTGTCAAGACCTTTCCTTTAAATTTGATTTCCACCAGTTTATTATTATTATCTTTGCCTAAAGTTCCTTAAGTATACCCTGTTTGGTGGTTCACAGAGCTTCTTGAATCTGTAGATTTATATCTTTCACCAAATTTGTGAAGTTTTTGGTCATTATTTCTTCAAATACTTTTCCATACCAATCTCTTTCTCTTCTCTTTCTGGACTTCCAATGGCACAAATATTAGATGTTTTGATGTTTAATGTTTGATATTTTTCCAGAGGCTCTGTTCAATTGTTTGTAATTATCTTTCTGTTTTTCACATTAAATAATGTCCTTTATCTTTAAGTTTACCAACTTCTTCCTCTGTCGTCCACATTCTGTTTTCTTTCAGACATTGTATTTTTCAGTTCTAAAGTTCAATTTCTGTTATATAGTTTATTTTTTTTTATTTTTTAAGTTTATTCATTTACTTTGAGATAGAGAGAGAGAGAGAGAGCACAAACAGGGAAGGGGCAGAGAGAGGGGAAGAGAGAAAACCAAGCAGGCTCTGCTCTGTCAGCACAGAACCTGATATAGGGCTCGAACTCACAAATGGTGAGATCATGACCTGAGCTGAAACCAAGAGTCAGATGATCAACCCACTGAGCTACCCAGGTTCCCCTGTAAAGCTTTCTTATTTTTCTGCTGGGAGCTTCTATCTTTCCATTCATTTTAAGTATTTTTACCTTTACCCCACGGAGCATAGTTTATTATACATTATGGCCTTTGTTAAATCCAATATCAGGGTCAACTCAGGGTTTGTTCTATTGATTTCTTTTCTCTTGAGAGTTGTTTACATTTTTCTGGCTTTTCATGTGCAGAACAGAGTTTGATCTTGATGTTTTTGTTGTGAGACTGAGTCCCGCTGAAATCCTCTGGAGAATGCTGACTTGTTTAGCAGACGGTTAGTTACCTGGCTAGGTTCCTACCACAAGTTCTATTTTGTCTTCTGTGAGTGTGGTTCCACTGTCACTTAAGTTTTTAAAACCTTGCTGTGTTCCTTAGTGTCTGTGTCATGCATGTAGCACTCAGAGGTTAGCCTGGGGAGCAGGCAGCTGTTTATGTTTTAGTTCAGTTCTCAAAGTCTTTGCTCTGAGTCTCTCCTGCACACGCACAGCCCAGGGACCTTTGCCCACTCACACGTAGAATTCAGGGATCCCCTTCACTAGCTGTCTCCTCTATGCAATTCCCTGAACACTCTCTGGCTCCCAGGGTTCCTTTCTCAGTCCTCTGGCCAGAAATCCAGACTTTCTCTCTGAGTTATTGCTATGCTCTCTGCCGCCTTGTAGATCTGGTTCTGGGGTTGCTCTCAGGGCAAAGCCTGGAGGGAGACAAGAGAGAGAAAAAACACAGGGATTCTCCCACACTCTCTGGTTTGTGCAGATTACTCTTCCTGGTTCTCTGGCCAAAAAACCCAGAGCTGCACAGTTTTATGGCCCTCAGGTTTTATGCCTATGACCTGCCCTCAGGTCAAAGGCAGGTAAGAAAAGAGGAAAAACAACGAGAAACTTGCCACTCCCTCCCTCCATCTTCACGTTTGATTTCCTTACCAGTCCGCCTCCTTGTCTGCTTTTCACATTTCTCAAATAGTCACTCTTTGTACTTTGGCTTCTTCCCTGCAGAATCGGTCATCTGTTAAGAGGCCTCAGTAGTCACTGGAGTGGAGCTTCTATCTAAATAATCGTGTTGGGCTGGAAATTGCTCTTTTTCCTCCCCTTTCTTCATGATGTCTCCATGTCACATTGTGTGCAGATTCTCAAACAAGAGCTTTTGCATACAGAACACACATGAACAAGCCACACATATGCTCCCCTCCTTCGCCCAGTTGGTAGACCAGCTCAAGCTTCCGAGGAGGGGTGCTCAAGAGGACACACGCCCTGCACAGCGATCCGTTTGTCGTGCGCTTCCCTTTACCCCGTGGAGCTTAGCTGTGATCTCCACATTAAAGCCTCTTGAGACGGCGTCTCTTCTATCGACCTCTGTAAGGTCAATCTCATGTCTGTTTTGCACTCTGCGCCTCCCCGTCTTGCTCGCCTACATCTACAGGGCAGCATAACTTAATCAGTGAACGTCAAAATGCACTTTAGAGAACAGTGTCTGGCTGCATCCACGTATAATTACAGCAGGAGATCCCTTTCCAGCAAATACAACTCCTGAGCGTACGTGACGTCTGTGTTAGTCTTCGCGGCGGCTTAGGGCTGGAGGCTCATTCCTGAGTTCTCCCTGTGTGCGGGCCAATCGTGTTAGTTGTTGCTGGGGGAGCCAATGTTTTTGGAGGGTAAAATAGAGTCACTGGTTTGAAAATAAGAAATGTCCAGATATAGCGGAAGGATTCAATGGTTTCCTTCCTGGTCATTGAGCCTGTAAGTTTCCAAGTATGAGTAGGTCTTTTTTTTTTTTTTAATTAATTTTGAGAGAGAGAGAGAGACAGAGTGAGCAGGGGAGGGTCAGAGAGAGGGAGACACAGAATTGGAAGACAGGCTCCAGGCTCTGAGCCAGCTGTCAGTACAGAGCCCAACACCGGGCTCAAACCCATGAACCATGAGATCATGACCTGAGCCGAAGGTGGACGCTTAACTGATTGAGCCGCCCAGGAGCCCTATAAGCATGAGTAGGTCTTACAGTGCCATCAAAGAATGTCCCCCAACTTTACCTATGTCGCCATTTTTGTGCACACCTTTTATTTAAGATGCGCTAAATTTGTTATGAAAATGACTGTTATGCTTATTCTCTTTCATCCTCTTCTTTCCCATCTAATAATAGGGCACCTATTAATATAATATCATTATATCTAACCTAAGAGACATTATGTACTTAAACGTTACTTCTTTCTAAGAATCCTGATGTTGGATTTGGTTTTGTCCAGATTGAGAGTGTAGAATTCAATACTGAATCGCAGCAGAAGCGCAGACTCTGAGGTCTGATGCCTCTCGGGAATGGGTGGGTGGTCCCGCTCACCAGCTGGGCAACGCAGACAATTTCTTAATCTCTCTGTGCCACAGCCTGCTCATTTGCCAGAGGGGAATTGTAGTCATCCTTTTCCCTGCAAGGACTAGGGGAGGTGGTGTGGAAATGTGCTTGGCACGGTACATGGTGTCGGGTCTTACTGCCATCCTGTGAGCGTGGACATCACCGCCATTTCCACTGCTGACTGACGGGCAGTGCTCCGGACCTGCTGGACGCTGGTACCGACGTGCAGAATGAGATGCAGTCCCCACAGCACTCCCGGGGAGGGGAGGACGGACACGCAACCAGATCTCAGGATGCAGGGTCGTGAGCACAGGAAGAGGGGTGCTCCCGGGAGTCCCCGGCTGCAGCTGGTCTGTGGCCTTTGTTCCCTGGGTGTATTTTTAGATATGGTGGGTCCCTGGCCTGGCACATAAAGGACGAATTGGAGCTAGTTTCCTACTAAGGGGAAATTGGAGAAGAGGGGAGGGGCCAGCGTGGGAACGGCATGGTCAAAGATGAGGTCAAGTGTAATATGTTCAAGGAAGCTATTTGAGAGAAACTCTGGGAAAATAAATCATATTATTAATAAAGTAAATGGGGGCCAGTTTCATCAAGAATCCTCTTTCCTATGACCCAGTAGAGACCCATGATTCTTCACACCTGCTACTGTTTGACATGAAGAAGAACAAATAATGAGGGGCACCTGGGCGGCTCGCTAAGGCCCTGACTCCTGACTTCAGCTCAGATCATGATCTCACGGGTGTGGGGCTGAGCCCCGTGTCAGGCTCTGCACTGAACAGGGAGCCTGTTTGAGATTCTCTCTCTTCCTCTCTCTGTGCCCCTCTCCCCTGTGCTCGCTCTCTAAAAATAAAATGAAATAATAAAATAAAATATCAAATAAAATAAATAAAATAAAATAATGAAAGCAGGCTTCTCTGTAATGCCCCCACAGAGCCCTTACTTTTTTTGTGGGGATTGTGGGGAACAAAATAATTCTTTATTGTTCCCTTATGGATTAGGACAGGTTTAAAATGTGTCCAAAAATTCTTTTACACTTTCCCCATTGATAAGTGGACTATATGTGGCCTTCCTCAAATGTGGCTGGTCCTGTGTGTTCATCCTCTATGGCTGAGTATCACGTTATCTGTGCGGAATGAGCTTAGGGGTCCCCCAGGCTTGTACCAATGGATTAACAAGGTATAAAGAAATACTAAGCCACAGAATGTCCACACCCAAGTTTGGGCAAAAGAGATAGGCACTCCAAGAATAGGGAGGTGCAAAGGCACCCCAGAATAGACAGGGGGTGCAGAGCCCCCAGGACAGAGAGGGAGGGGCAAAGGTCCCAAAATAGGAACGGGCGCAAAGGCTCCCAATATAAAGGTATATGAGGTCAGCAAGATTAGGCATTCAGGGCAAAGCGCCTCCCAACTTATTATAACAGGAAGCTGCTTTCACAGGAAGGAAGGACCAAAATAGGTTAGCAGGTCATTAGGGCTGTCGGCCGCCGCACTGCGCTGCTGCTGTGGTGATACTGCCCAGTCCTCAGCTAATTTACAAAAGGAAAGGTGCCTTGTTAACCTTGAAGTGTTTTGCCCTGTCTTCTCCCCTAGGCTCAGAGAAACAGACGCGGCGCCTCCCTTCTGCCGTTAACACCCATCTGCCCATCTGCCCAGCGCCAGGATTTTTATATTGACCCAAACCCCAAACACTGTGTATCTCCAGATCCCCTTCCCTTATGCCCATGAGGTGATGTCCCAGCTTCTTTGTCTCTTTGTGCACGCCCATCATGTTTGTAAACCTTCTGATCTTAATAAATACCGGGCAGGGACCCTTAAACGGGACTCTTGTCTTTTCCTGGACATTAGCCATCTCTCTCCTGTTCTCATCCTGCGTCCGCTCTCTCGCCGGCCAAGAGAGAACTTTAGACTTAGAGTCTATGATGGTTAGCCTAACACTCAGCGTCCGACACCTGCAGACATTTATATCTGTCTCTGACCCTCAGGATTCTGGGAATGGCCTAAGTGGGTAGTTCCGGCTCAGGATCTCAGGTTACGGTCACAATGTCAGATGAAGGCTTGATCTGTGCTATCTAGGCTGAATGTGTCCCCCCAAAATTCATATGTTGAAATCTAATCCCCGAAGTGATGGTACTTGGAGGTAGAGCCTGGAGGTGATTAGGTTGTGAGGGTGAAGCCCCCGTGAATGGGATTGGAGACAAATCAAGGGACCTCTCTTATCCTCCTGCCAGGTGAGGACACAGCGAGAAGAGGGCCGTCCATGAAGAAAGAGTACGTGTTCAGCCGACACCGAATCTGTCAACACCTTGACCTTGGCCTTCCTAGCCTTCAGAACTGTGACAAATAAATGTTTTTTGTGTAAGCCACCCACTGTACGGTATTTTTATTTTAGGAACCCAAACGTACCGAGACAATCCACATCTAAGAAAGCTGGTCCGTTCCTCCCCACGTGGGCCTCTCCCTAGCACTGTCTAGGCGTCGCTCACGTGGCAGCTGGCTTCCAGAATGGGGGGCGGGGCGGGGGGCGGAGCTGCGGCGCTTCTCACCACCTGGTTGTGGAGGTCACATCCCATCACGTCTGCCATATTCTATTCCTGACATGTGTGTCACTAAGTATAGGGTGGAGAACTCGGTTCCACCCTCGGAAAGGAGAATCCAAGAATTTGTGGACGTTTTTAAAAGCCCCTACACCCTGTGACTTGCAACAAATATAACGCAAGGAACGGTACTGTGTGGTTTCTGAGGCCAGGTCGTGAAAGGTATAAAAGGTGACGCAGCCTCTTAATTGATCATCAGAACACTCTGTGAGACGGGAGTCACTATGCCGGAAGTTGGCCACCCTGGAGTCACCACGTTATGAGACATCTCGGGGCACATGGGAGGCCACGTGTCGGTGTCCTGGCTGACGGCCCAGCTGGGTCTCCACCGACTGCCGACATCAACCACCAGACATGTGAGCGAAGAGGCTTCCAGATGCGCCCAGCTCCCAGACAGCACGTTACTCCCAGCCGTGGAGTCTCCTGGGTAAAGGCCCAGGCTTGGTGGCAGAGACAAATCAGCCCCATCTGAATTCCTGACCCACAGAATCCTTAATCATATTAAAATTACTGCCTTACACCACGACATTTCTGGGCTGTTTGTTACACAGCTTTAGTAACTGTAACATGGGTTAGTTTTCAATTCATACAGACTCCCCCTCTGAGCATGTGCCTAGAGATTCCCTTTCCTGTAGATTCTCTCCAGCTCTTTATCTGGTCCTTATTTCTTTGTCCTCTTGGACGTCTCTAGGAGGAATCTAAAATAATGACTGCGATCACTTCTATAATCTCTAAGAAGGAAATCTCACGAAAGCTGAGTTGTCGTTCTACATATAATGACTCAGGGTCAGAATGAATGCTGCTGTCAGACTCAAGTTTTATTAGACTCAGAAGTAGTTAAAAATTCTTTAACCACATTCATCATCAGGGAAATGCAAATCAAAACCACAAGAGATATCACCTCATGCCTGTCAAAATGGCTAAAATAAAAAACACAAAAGAAACAAGCGTTGGTGAGGATGTGGAGAAAAAAGGAACCCTTGCACACTGTTGGTGGAAATGCAAACTGGTGCAGCCACTGTGGAAGACAGTATGGAGGTTCCTCAAAAATTTAAAAACAGGGGCACTTGGGTGGCTCAGTCAGTTGAGTGTCTGACTTCAGCTCAGGTCTGATCTCACCATTCGTGAGTTTGAGCCCCGCTGTGGGCTCACTGCTGTCAGCACAGAGCCCACTTCAGATCTGTCTGCCTTTTTCTTTCTCTTTTTCTTTTTAATTTTTTAAATTATTTTTTTAATGTTTTTTATTTATTTTTGAGAGACAGACAGAGACAGTGCGAGCAGGGGAGGGACAGAGAGAGAGAGGGAGACACAGACTCCGAAGCAGGCTCCAGGCTCTGAGCTGTCAGCACAGAGCCTGACGTGGGGCTCGAACCCACAAACCATGAGATCATGACCTGAGCCGAAGCCCGTCGCTTAACCAACTGAGCCATCCAGGCGCCCCATTTTTCTTTATTTTTAATGTCTATGTTTGAGAGAGAGAGAGACAGAGAGACAGAGTGTGAGTGGGGGAGGGGCAGAGAGAGAGGGAGACACAGCATCCAAAGACAGGCTCCAGGCTCTGAGCTGTCAGCACCAAGCCCGACGCGGGGCTCGAACCCACGAACTGTGAGATCATGACCTGAGCCGAAGCCGGACGCTTAACCGACTGAGCCACCCAGGCGCCCCTGTACGCTTTTGAAACTAACATAACGATGTATGTTAACTACACTGGAATAAAATAGATAAGACAAGAACCAGTAGATAACGTAGCTAGTAGAAAACTTAAGAAAACTTAACCAGTAGCTAAAACTACTTCACCAGTTTTCATTTCTTTCCATTAGCAAACGCACACACCACCTCCAGGACTCCCAGGCCCCCCGTAACTAACACGTGGGTGAGAACTTGAAGGAAACCAATCTGCCGCCGCAGTGGGCTGGTCCCACCATGAACACAGTTCTAACACAGTTAAACATCCTACTTTCCAAGAAAGAGACGCGGTGGTGGTCACTTTCCTAAAGATACAGAGCCATCAGTGGCCATCACAGAGTCACGTGTTCTCATGAAAAGTCAGGGCTTCCTGGCGAGCTGAGGGCAGCAGGTGCGGCCAGGCGACGGAGGGACCGATGGCTCATAAAGGAGCTGTTAGCAGATGCCAGATATCCAGTGCGGTGCTGGCGGGAACCCTGAAACAGAAGGTCTCCTGCCCTTCGGTGCTGCTCTGCCTTTGGCTTCAGCTCATAGGTCCACGCAGCCCTTACGTTACACACTGACTCTTTTGTGACGTTTTTTAATTGTCAGGAAAAAAAATGGCAAAAATAAGTTCCAAGTTGGCCATTCCTGTAGACTCTCAGCCTGTCTTCCTTTCTCTCTAGTTTGTCTCCGGTCTTTACTGCCAAGTAGCATGTGCTAGGATTTGTCAGCGTGACGCAAATCATTGGGCCATTTGTCCCAGTTCTTAAGAGGCTCCATTACGGAAAAGGGACGTTTCCGCCGGGGCCTCGCCCTCAGACAGCACCCCTCAGGGAGCGTCTCCCCCACGTAGCAGGGTGTTGGGATCCGGATCAACCTCCGACGTTACCTTCGGACTCGGGCACATTCGTGTGACCTGCAGGCGAGGGCAGAGACAAGGAAGCAGACGGATGAATTCTTTCCAACAACGCACGCGGTCGCACACAGATCATGTGTACATCCTCATCCGCAGCAATGAACCCATTAGTTTTTACAAATACTGAAAATGTGAAAACAGATTAGAAGCGAATTGGGATACTCATGAGTGATCGTTCTTTAAAAATGAAGGCAGCCGACTGGTATTTTATGGCCTTGACGTCCAGCAAAGCTCAGAGGGCAAAAACGACCTGCCGCGGGGCAGTGGGCTCTCTTTCCAAAGCCTAAAGTGCGTCTATGGAAGACGTTAAGAATTCTGGCCCCGGCTCTGGCGGAAGCAGGCTAACATGCTGGGGAACTAAGACACCAGCACATTAAAGGCGTTCGGACCCGCCGGGTTGGGCCAGTGGGTGGAGCGTGTGACTCTTGGTCTCGGAGTTGTATGTTCAAGCCGCATGTTGGGTGAAGAGATTACTTAAAAATAAAATCTTTTTTAAAAATGGAATTCAATGTTAAACCCTTGGGTTTCAATATCCACTGAAGACACCAAGGCTCCCCACCCCCACCCCCCCCCACCCCGCCGCCAGCGCCCGCATCCATCCGCTGCTCTGTCCAGCCCTCTTACAGTCGATCTTGAACCTTTCCGTCTGCGTTAATGGTCCACATCTGCCTCTCTGATGCCCTTTTCCACCTAAACTGTGTTTGGATGGACGGGGTACCGTCCAGCCAGATAGAGGAGTGAACTATTGATCCATGTAGCAACATGGAGGCATCTCCAACACTTCCAGAAGAGCTCTTAGCAGCCTTCGCCTCCTCGGCCCCAATCCGGCCGTCTGGCTCTGCCCGGGGCCCTCGCCCCCACACCAGCTTCAACCTCTGAGGCGTCATCTGTGAGTCACTCTTCTCCTTTATGGCCGCTGCTCCTTCAGTTCACAAGGTCCGGGTGGCTCTTCCCACAAAACGTCCGTGCCCTCCTTCATCATGCCTTCATTTTCTGTGCTGTCTGCTTCACAGTTTCCATTGTTCACAGAAGCCAACGCAGGGGTCTGGCTGCTGAAAATCGTCTGGTCATCTCATCCAAGACACAGTGTGAGATGAAGGAGGTGAAAATGCTGTGCTCCTGCCTCCTCAGACCACATGTAAAGTTTGAGATTTTGGGGTGCCTGGGGGGCTCAGTCAGTTAAGCATTCAGCTTCAGCTCAGGTCATGATTTCCCAGTATGTGGGTTTGAGCCCCACGTCGGGCTCCATGCTGACAGCTCAGAGCCTGGACCCTGCTTCAGATTCTGTATCTCCCTCTCTCTCTGACCCTCCCCTGCTCGCGTTGTCTCTCTGTCTCTCAAAAATTAAAAAAAAAAAAATCATAAAAAAATTTTTTTTTAAGTTTGAGATTTCCACCTAACTTTTGTTTTAATGTTTATTTTTGAGAGAGAGAGAGAGAGAGCGAGCAAGAGCATGAGCAGGGGAAAGGAAGAGAGAGAAGGAGATGGAGAGACTCCTAAGCAGGCTCATGCTCTCAGGACAGAGCCCAGCAGGGGGCTCAATCTCATGAACCTCAAGATCATGACCAGAGCCAAACCCAAGAGTCGGACCCGTAACCGACTGACCACCCAAGCTCCCTCCACTTACCTTTTGATAAACCAAACTGTGCAGGCAGTGGCCAGGTGTCTGGAAACCATCTTGCTGAGGCAGCTGTGGAGGCTGGAGGGACAAGGGGCCGTCTGCGAACATCCTGGCGGCCGTCCCGTGGGTCCGGGCTAGGTCCGTGATGCTCTGGGCCGACTTCCGGGGTGGGAATCCCGCCCTGCCTCTGGTCGGCTGTGGGACCTTGGCCACGGTCCCTCTGCTTCTCAGTGCCCGCGTCGGCACACTGGGCGCAATGACAGCACTCACCCGCACGTGGGGATCAAAGGTGTTAATAAGGTGAGGTGTGCAACACGTGTCAGTCATGATAATGATGGTGGGGACAGTGGGGCTTCTGGTCCGAAAGAGGCCTCCGGAAGCACAAGTGGGGCCAGTTCGTGGAATGTACAGGACAGGAGACTTCGACCTAATATAAGATGACCCTTTAAACACAGCCTTTAAAACCAGAGCCCCTCTCCCCAACCTCCCCACCAATCAAGAGTTCAACAAAAATACCCACAAAAACCAACCACAAGACCATCCCTTTTAGGAAGTGCCCTGAAAATCCCCCCACAGCTTTTTGGATCTCAGCTCCTTCACATACCAAGCCCTTTCACTCTCCCACCCTGACTGACTCCGGCCGACTAGAACCGGGCTTTCTTTTCCCTCAAAGCCCTTTCAAGTAGATATCTGAGTGTCCACCCTTGTCCCAGGGCCATGCGGGCAGGGGAGCTACAGTACCAGGCCAGAGGGCTCTTCTGTCCTTGTGATAAAATCTGGGAATATGGCTCAAAGGTCTTTTAAAGGCAGATCACTGGGGGACCTGGCTGGCTCTGTCGGTTAAGCGTCCGGCTTCAGCTCAGGTCATGATCTCACAGTTTGTGGGTTCGAGCCCCATGTCAGGCTCTGTGCTGACAGCTTAGAGCCTGGAGCCTGCTTCAGATTCTGTATCTCCCTCTCTCTCTGACCCTCCCCTGCTCGTGCTGTCTCTCTCTGTCTCTCAAAAATAAATAAAATACATTTTAAAAATCAAAAAAATTAAAAGTAGATCATGTTGCATGTGGTAATACCACCTCAAGGAATGCATCCCAAGGAGATAATCAGAGAATATGCAAATATATACTTAGAACGATGTTTCTGGTGGCATCCAAATGGTGAGGTATATTAGCTATTGACCCAGAGAGATGCTCACAGCATATTGTCAAATGAGTAGATATTTTAAAAATCACGTGTAGCTTGAAAAGTTATACCTACACCTGGCATGTGTCTGTAGGTGTCTACTCGAAAGAAAATGTAATGTCCACAGAAGGACTTGTACACAGATGTTCACACTAGCTTTATTTGTCATCACCGAAGACTGGAAAACACCCACCACCCATTCACAGGGGACGGAGACACGCGGGTGTATTGGTGCGATGCGGTGCCATCCAGCCGGAGGGGGGGCAGACTGTTGACAGGTGCCGCAACGTGAATGAGTCTCCAAATCATGGCCTGAGTGGAGGAAGGCGGTCAAAAAAACCAAACAAAAAAAACCATATTATACTGTTCTGTTTATATAAATTCTAGAGAATTCAGACTAGTCCGAGTGACAGCAAGTAGGTCAGTGGTTGCTGGAATGGGGGGTGGCGGAGGGGAATGGACTCCTGAGGGACTGCGGAACCCTTGGGAAAGGACCCGTCCGGGGCCCAGCGGGGAGGGTGGCTTCCCGAGCGCGAACCCCGCCGGCAGGCTGCCTGGCGCACATTCCCTCGGCCTTTGCTCTGTCCAGGAGACCTTCCCAGGAGTCGCCCTCGAGCCCTTCCCTCACTGTGAGACAGGTGCACATCTGCTCACCTGTCACACTCTATGGTCACTGCCAGCGATTGAGTTTCCTGTAGTCGCTGTAACAAATCTCCACGAACATAGTGGCTCAACACAACATGAACTTCCGGACGTAGGGCCCGGAGGTCAGCTGTCTGCAATGGTTCTCCCTGGGCTGGCATCACGTGTCAGTAAGGCTACCTTCCTTCTGGAGTCTCTCGGGAAAATCTGTTCCCTGCCCTTTGCTGTTTCCAAGGGCCCCGGTCAATTTCCTCCATGTCCACGGGGTCCCCAGGTCTCTCCTCACTCTGACATTGGCTGCCCCACATTTGTTTTTCACTTATAAGGACCCCCACAATTACGTCAGGCTCCCCCAACCCAGAATAACTCCCCGTCTCAAGACCCTTAACTTAGCACCATTGGCAAAGTCACGTAGCCACCAGTTCTGGGGAACAGAATACGGGCATCTTCACCGGCCACTTTTCAGCCCGCCATACTCAGCTGCCTTGTGAAATCTCAGGGCAGAGACCTTACCCATCTTCACACTCCTTAGGTCCCAGCGCCATGAGTTTAGTACACTTTTGCGGGGCTGAACAAATTGATAAACCATGAGATTTGAATGCCGATACTGGGACCATTTAATTCTCTCTCTTTTGAATACTTCATCAGAGCACCGGCTCATAGCAGAAACCAAAACGTGAGAGCTGGGAGCTAAGCACTTCCAGAAATGCCATTTTTGCAAACACAGGGGGTGGGTGACGTAGCGGGGAGCCCAAGAGCCATGCCGAGTGTGAAGACAAATGTCTCGCAAGGCGTCTGAGACCGCGAGCGGTTTGCTGGCTGGGGCACCCCTGCGCCTGCTTCGACGCTGCCCCCGGAGGGCACGGTGACCGGAAGGGCAGTGGTGCACAGAACCAAGCATCACCCTCAGAGCTGCCTCCGCTGGGCCCCCTGCGGTTACTTTTACACATGTTTTCTGTTGAAGCTTTTTTTTTTTTAATGTTTTTTATTTATTTTTGAGAGAGAGAGAGAGAGACAGCGTGAGCAGGGGAGGGTCAGAGAGAGAGGGAGACACAGAATCTGAAGCAGCTCCAGGCTCTGAGCTGTCAGCACAGAGCCTGACGCAGGGCTCGAACCCACGAACTGCGGGATCATGACCTGAGCCGAAGTCAGATGCTTAACTGACTGAGCCACCCAGGCGCCCCACTGCTGCAGCTTTTAATAGAAACCAACACCCCACTGAAACATGGCCATCCTGTTATCCTTCACGTGGAATGGAAGAAAACAACCCACAATTATTCGCCCCCAGGTGGCAGCTGGGAAATTATTATTTCTTGTCTGAAACACACACGAGTGAGTCAGAGGCAGAGAGAAAACTTGGGCATGGCCACTGAGACACATCACGGACTCCTTCCTCCGCTGACCGTTGCTTGGTCACTCCATGGCCCCCAACACAAATGGAGACCTTTGAACCCTCCCATGGACCGGTCATTCTCGGGGTGCACGTCTTCCCTGATTTCTCAGTGCAAAGGCTGGGAGAGGGCAGGGGCTCCTGCAGGGCGCTAGAGGACAGGCGGCATGCAGTTCGAAGGCCCCCGTGCGTCTGAAACCATTAACAAAGGAAAGACTAGAGGGGCGCCTGGGGGCTCAGTCGGGTAAGCGTCCGACTTCAGCTCGGGTCAGGATCTCACGGTTCGTGGGTTCGAGCCCCGAGTCGGGCTCTGTGCTGACAGCTCGGAGCCTGGAGCCTGCTTCCGATTCTGTGTGTCTCTCTCTGCTTCTCCCCCACTCAAGCCCCATCTCTTTCTCTCTTTCAAAAATAAATAAACTTAAAAAAAAACTTTTAAAGGAAAGAGCATGCAGGGGCCCCTCGGAACACTCTCTGAGAATGAATTTGAAGTGTGCAGCTCATGTCCTTTTATTTTCACCTTTTGGGAACGTTAAAATTAGGTGTTCAGTTCACAGATATTGAACCTAGCTCTCACGGTGTCCTGAAGCCCTTCCCAACATTAGCTCATCCATCCCCGTGACAGCCCCTGAGCCCCCTGGGTGGGGCCACGGCCACAGTGGGGTGGAGGGACGGGCCGGTTCTCCCAGGAAGGACAGAGCCGTCGGGCTTCAGAAAATCGTTCTTGACCCGCTGCTCGGCTGGCCCCTGAAATGCCAGTTCTAGGAATGATGACGCCAGGCCCACAGCAAACAGCTCCCTTAAAGACGATCACTGAGCGCCACCGTGGGAAATGGGGTGTTTGGTGCCATTCTGCGGAATCTTCCTGTGTGAGTCCAGAAGCGATGTCCAAGGACCACGTAGGTGATTTTGCTCCGGTGAGATGTTCAGTGGACAGCGTCGCCGGCGGTTCCCGTCCTGGGTGACCCCTGGGGCCTGCAAAGCCCCACCTGCCTGTGGGGCGGGAATGCACGTGGGGGAACCCCGAATCGGGGAGCTGGGCGCCCGAGCAGGACGCTGACCCCATGGGAGGAGTGGCCGTCTGAGCCGGAGAATCAGCAGTGATGCCCGCGAGACCCTACGTCAGTGGACAGGAGCAGCCTGTCTAAGTTCTTCTGTTCGTGACAACTTGACTTCATCAGAAAGTGGGGCGGTGGCTGAAATGGATGAATCGTCACTTTCTGTTTAAACGACTTCATGGCGGTGTGCCGTTGCAGCAAGATCCGACCTGCGGCAAATGAGTAAAAGAATACTTACTCACATCCGCAGTTGAAAAAGTCCTGTGGCCCGGGGCCCTGGGTGGCTCCGTCGGTAAGCATCCGACTCTGGATTTCGGCTCAGGTCATGATCTCACAGTTTGCGAGATCGAGCCCCACATCAGGCTCTGCACAGACGGCGTGGATCCTGCTTGGAGTTCTCTGCCTCCCTCTCTCTCTGCCCCTCCACAGCGCGCTCTCTCTCTTTCCCTCTCTCAAAAAATAAGTTAACCTAAAGAACAAATTCTATGGGCTTTGCTGAGCAAAGAGGTCTCAAAGCAAAAAGGGAAGATGGAAATTACAGACTAACAATTATCTTTGTTCCGACAACCTTTCCAAAGTCATTTCTCTAAAACTTTTCCATAATTCTGAAATTTGTTTAGAAGGATGTTCAAATAGCTGGGAAGGTGAAAGAAACAAAAATGCAGGAAACAAACATTTCAAAGTTCCACCTTCAACAACGAATGTATGAAGAAACCATATCGCTTTCTCCAAACCTAAATCACATTCTACAAAATTATATCCTCGCTTTTATTTTCTTCCTCATTCCAAAAAAAGGTGTATGTGTTTGGGTGCAAATTTTCTTCTTTTGGTAACTGATGTCCCACTTGGCCGCATTTTTTGGGGTAGGGTAAGGGCTGAAGTTTACTGGCTTCTATAGGTTTACTTTGCTGGAACATTCTCTCCTGTCTATACCGGCAACTAGTCCCTAGGGCACCTGCTGTGTGCCCGGGTGCTGTGCTGGGTGCGGGGCTCTCTCAGCATGAGCAGGACGGCCGCTCAGATGGCGTGGAGGTGCAGACGGAAGCCAGCCAGTCTAGATGACAGGTGTGTGGACCCGCATCCAGGGACTGTCCCAGAGGAGCGTTAGGCTTCACAAAGCCAGAGAAGGAAACTGATCGTCATGAGGTTTATGGAGATCCTTCCAGGAAAGGAAATGGAGGAGAAGGGAAGGAAGACATGGATCATGCCTGATAATCACTAGCTGACTCAGGAGAGGATGGAATGGGAGAGAAACATTCTCTCGAAAACAAATAATGCAGCCCAATGCCCCAAGGAGCTGAGCCGGGGACCTTAAAGTGTTAAAGCCCAAAAACTGTGTTTTCACTTCACCTATAATTAGACACTTGAGTCTTGGGGGTTTTTTTATTTGAGAGAGTGGGGGGAGAAAGGGGCAGGGGGGCGGAGAGAATCCTAAGTAGGCTCCATGCTCAGCAGGGACCAACTTGGAGCTCAGTCCCATGACCCTGGGATCACGACCTGGACCAAAATCAAGGGTAGGACATTTGACCAATGAGCCACCCAGAGGCCCTGATACTTGAGTTTTCAAGAGTGACATTGCAGAGGGGCACCTGGGTGCCTCAGTCAGTTAAGCCTCTGATTTTGGCTCAGGTCATGATCTCATGTTCACAGGTTTGAGCCCTGCGCCGGGCTCTGTGCTGACAGCTCAGAGCCTGAAGTCTGCTTCAGATTCTGTGTCTCCCTGTCTCTCTGCCCCTCCCACTCTCATGCTCTGTCTCAAAAAAATTATTTTTTAATTTTTATTTTAAAAAATAATTTAAAGATGATAAAAAAGAGTGACATTGCAGATAAGTGGGGATAGGTTGGTTATCCAGGCAGAAGAAATGGAATGGGATCCCTACCTCACACCAAACATTTAAAAAAATTTAATTCTAGATGGACTTAGTAAAATAGAGGGAAAAAGTCACCAAATTAAGCCCCAAACCCAGATGACTTTACTGTTCACAGTAGTCTCTGATTACATGGCCAAGGTCCATCCTCCGTAGATTACTTTGCGTGCTGTGTGGAACCTGGTCGGGAAGCAGGCGGCTGGAAGGCAGCTGCAGGGGTCCAGGCAAACAGTCCTGAAGGGGAAAGCATTCCAGGCAGAAGGAACAGCAAATTCAAATACCCTAACGCAGGAAAGAGTTTCTTACTTCCTGTCCATGAGCAAATTCTTTCCGTCTCCTGGTGAGTCGTGCGTCATCATCAGACTACTGAATTCCTAGGGAGCGGCACCCTAATTAGGTACCTCCTATTTCATTCTCTTTAATTTGGGGGCATGTTAACCCTTGAGGATAACAGACTCTGGCAACCAGCTCCACCACCTCACACAAGTTGCCCAACTTCCGAGGCCATCCTCCTTCTCATCCACAGACCGAGAGGCCGGAATGTGATGGCCCCTTGGTTCCCTTCCGGCCAGCTCTTTCCCCCTTTGATCCCCCGGGCAGCCGTCTGCACTGAGTGGTGTTTACTGCCCTCTTGTGGCAGAGGGTCTCTGTTCTTTGCAGTATATTCTATGACCTAACAGCTTCTAATGAAATCTAAAAGATCAAAGTTTGCAAGAGTAAAGGCCTGCACCCATGCGTGACTATGTTTACATTTGAGGATCAGGCTTGCTGGGAGCAAGAGGAAAGGAGAGATGAAGGAGGAAGGGAAAGAGGAGGGAAGGAGGGAAGGAGGGACAGAGGGAGGAAAGGAGAGGAGTGAGGAAGAAGGGAAGGAGGGAGGAGGGCAAAGGAAACAAGCCACAAGCTTTTAGATTCTGAGCAGGAGCCAGGGGGCTTGGAACAAATAGTTAGCTTGTTTCTCCTTGACCAGGAGCTCAAATCTGGGATTTGAAAAGTGAACTTCATGTGCATTCTATTACCCGTTTGATGTACTTTTCATAACGAAGATTAGGTAGAAGGTTTTTTTTTTTTTTTGCCCACAACTACCAAAGTTAGAATTTTAAGTTTTGCCATTTCTAAAATTCAGACCTTAAAATAATTTTTTTCTGAATTATTTGAATCTATTTATTATTGACTTTTAGTTTTTATGCTTCTAACATAAGCTTGTATTTTACGCATGGTACTTAAGGAGCGTAATAAATAAATATGTTGGCCAGTGTTAGCTTTTTTGGATGAAGCTGGAACAGCGATTGCAAGTTGGCGAAAGGAAGCAGACCTCTGACCGTCCCCGGTGTCAGAAATCCGGTTGCACAAGGGAAAAGCTCATGCAGGACGCGCTTCTAGAAAGGAAGAGAGAGCCCACGGGCGACCGGGAGCAGCGTCCAGGGCCGGATTTGGAGCTGGTTCACCCTGGACACCTGGCGCCTCCTTTGAGTCAGACCTCGGGCCAGGAAGCAATCTTCCGAAATCGACTTCTACAAGTCATGCTGGAAATGTTGCGTTTGAGATATTTGTCAAATCTGGAAGAGCTGTTTTAAATTTTTAATTAAGTTTTCATCTTAATTCCAGTATAGGTAACAGTGTTACATTAGTTTCACATGCGCAGGATAGGGATTCGCGGATTCTGTGCATCACGTGGTGCTCATCACGTGTCCGCCTCAAGCCTCGTCACCTACTGCCCCTCCCTCAGCCCCCTCCCCGACCATCAGCGTGTTCTGTGTAGTTAAGGGTCTTTCAAGGGGCACCTGAGTGGCTCAGGGGGTTAAGCATCTGCTTTCAGCCCAGGTCGTGATCTTTTGGTCCATGAGTTCGAGCCTGGCTTCAGGCTCTGTGCTGACAGCTCGGAGCCTGGAGCCTGCTTTGGATTCTGTGTCTCCCTCCCCTGCCCACTTGCTCTCTCTCTCTCTCTCTCTCTCTCTCTCTCTCTCTCAAATAAATAAACTTTAAAAAAAATTTTTAAAAGAGTCTGTTTCTTGGTTTACCTCTCTCCTTTTTTAATGTTTATTCATTTTTGAGAGGGAGAGACAGCAGGAGCAGGAGAGGGACAGAGAGAAGAGGAGACACAGAATCAGAATCAAAAGCAGGCTCCATGCTTCTAATTCTGTGTTTCCTTCTCCCTCTGCTCCTCCCCCACTCATGCTCTCTCAAAAATAAATAAATGTTAAAAATTAAAAAAAAAAAAAAGCAGGGTCCAGGCTCTGGGCTGTCAGCACAGAGCCTGATGTCGGGCTCGAACTCACGGACTGCAAGATCATGACCTGAGCTGAAGGCAGACGCTTAACCAACTGAGCCACCCAGGCACCCCAGACTCTTTCTCTCTTTTTTATTTTTGCTTGTTTGTTGTGTTTCTTCGATTCCACATGAGTGAAACCACATGGTATTTGTCCTTCTCTGACTGACTGACTTCATTTACATCATACTCTCTAGCTCCATCCGTGTTGTTGCAAATGGCAAGATTTCGTTCCTTTTGATGGCCGAGTAATGTTCCAGCAGGAGAGCACGCGCCTGCGCATCTTCCTTTTGCATTCCTCTGTCGCGGGACCCGTGGGCTTCTCTCAGGATTTAGCTATTAGAAATAACGCTGCTGTACACATGGGTGCATGAATCCCTTTGAATTAGAGTTTCTGTGTTCTTTGGGTAAACACCCAGCAGTACAATTACTGGATTGGAGGGTAGTTCTATTTTTAACTTTTTGAGGAACCTCTGTACTGTTTGAATCTGGAATGTTTTTGAACTTCCTGTGTGCCCTCTAACTGGCCAGACGTGGGTTGTATGGGGCAAGCTGGAAATCCCAGGTCGTGAGTTCCTTCCTTTACCGCCTGAAAGGATCTTTAGAGAATGGATCTTACATAAGAGTGCAACTGCAAAAGTAAATCTGTTTAAAATCTTAATAAAATTACAATTGACCTCCAATTTCCTGCCGGAAATTGTCAGGAATCACCGAAAGTGTAATTAGGCAGATAAATCTCTTTTTCCCTTGTCGTGTTCCTGAAGATGAAATGTAAGGTCTTCCCCCGCCTCTGTTTTAAAGGTGACATGCAATATATTCAGGGAGCACTTATTAAGCACATACTGTATACTCCATAGGAACTGAGGATTCAGAGAAGCCACAGTTGCTCTCTCCGGGGCTGTACAGCCAAGTAAGGAGGACGGACGGATGGACACAGGCAATACGCACACTGCGGGAGGCCCAGGGCTGGAGGGACGCAGGAGGCCAGGCGAGGGGGCTGTGTGGGGGGAGGTCGGACTCACAGAGGCTGCTTTGGCACATGTTTAAGGAAGTGCAGGATTTATGAGGTGGACAGAGTGTTCTAAGCAGAGGGGGAAAGCCTGTGGTCAAATCCAGACCCGTGAAACAGCCTGGTGGGTGCGGACTGGCAATTCCGAGGGAGACCGGCTCCGTGCTGGCCGGGGTGGCGACCTGGGGGTTTGAACTTCACCCTGGGAGCGGCACAGTGATGGGGTCCCGTTTGTGCAGGGAGACAATCCTGAGGTTGTAAACCGGCCTGATGGCGAGGGTGAGGGACGGGGTCCAGGTGACACCGCGTTCCTCGTCGAGGACTGTTTGCCTCCTCGAGCAAGAGAGAGAGGCTGCTGGAGGAGGGGCGGGGCCCAGGGGGCTACAGGGTGAATTCCGCTTTGAAATCTAAGTGAACATGAAACCTCTTCCGTGTGGGTTGGAGGCTCCGTCCACACCATCTGTCCGGCCAGCCTTCCTCTGTCTGTGTGTCCGTACGTAGCTAGGTACTCACAGATGCTTCCATCCACCTGTGTTTCAGTCTCCACTTTTATCTGACGGTTTCCCTCTCTGATGATCTTTGTCTGACTTGATTACTTCATTGCGGGCCTGTTGTTTTCCCGCATCACAGTTTCCCTCCCCGGGTGGGGGGTGGGGGGCGCTACTTGGTTGCCCTGGAGTGTGATGCGCGTGGGACAGGCAGGAGAAGGGCTGAGTTCCCTTTCTTTGATTGGGGTTGGAGCTTTTTAATTTTTTTTTAAGTTTGTCCATTTATTTTTGAGAGAGAGAGAGGGAGGGAGAGAGGAGGGCTCCAATTCACGAACTATGAGATCATGACCTGAGCCAAAATCAAGAGTCAGGCACTTGGGGCGTCTGGGCGGCTCAGTCGGTGGAGCGTCTGGCTTCAGCTCAGGTCATGATCTCACGTTCATGGATTTGAGCCCCACGTCAGGCTCTGTGCTGACAGCTCAGAGCCTGGAGCTGCTTCCAATTCTGTGTCTCCCTCTCTCTCTGCCCCTACCCTAGGGTGCTCATGCTGTCTCTCTCTCTCTCAAAATAAAATAAAGACAAAGAAAAAAAAAAAGAGTCAAGCACTTAATCGACTGAGCCACCCAGGCGCCCCAGGACTAGAAAATTTTAATTCGACACTTAGATAGATAACCTTAGGCAAAATCAGAAAAGATGAAAAGATAGTTTTTCTTCTGTCACTAACACTGACCGGAAGATGTCCTGACCCACACCCCAGCGTCCAGAGGGGACCATCTTCAACAGACCCTTCCTCTGTCGCAAAGCCAGGTGAGAAAATGGTGGGTTTATGATTGTTTAAATCGACAAGTATTTCTTAATTGTCTATAAAAGTTATTTGTGTCATTAAAGAAAAAAGTTGGGGCACCTGGGTGTTTCAGTCGGTTGAGTGCCTGACTTTTGACTTGGGCTCATGTCATGACCCCAGGGTCATAAGATTGAGCCCCACACCAGGCTCTGTGATGACAGCAAGGAGACTGCTTGGGATTCTCTCTCTCTCTCTCTCTCTCTCTCTTTCAAAATAAGTAAACCTTCTTGGGGCTTCTGGGTGGTTCAGACAGTTGAGCATCCAGCTTTGGCTCAGGTCATGATCTTACGGTTTGTGAGTTCGCGCCCCGCGTTGCGCTCCCTGCGGTCAGCATGGAGCCCACTTCAGATCCTCTGTTCCCCATTCGTTGCCCCTCCCCCACTTGTACACTATCTCTCAAAAACAATAAACATTAAAAAAATAAACATTTTTAAAAATTTATTTTTAGTGCTCAGGTGACGCGCACGAGGCACAGTCATACTGTGCGCCACCACGGCAGTCCACCAGATTTTTCATCTTGTAAAACTGAAACTCTGTCCCCGTGAAATGCTAAGGCCCCATTTCCCAGCGACGCCTGCTTTGTCGATTTGTGAGGTGCTGCTGCCGGCACCCTACCAGCACCCTGGGGTTTTGTTAACTTGTCTTCAGAAGGATTGAATAAGGCATGAAAATGGCCTTTCCAACAAGTACACAATTAACACATAAAATAGGAACGCGGAGTCTTCTTGCCACTCTCTTGCCTGTATCTTCAACTTCCCCGTCCCTCTGAACTTCTGTCACTCCCTTCTGGAAAAACTCAGCCTGGGGACAGTCTGCCCCACCTCTCCTGACCCTCCAGGGCCCCCAGTATAACTGGACCTGCATCCCTGCAGGGCGGAGGCTCCTCCGGGTTCTGGACCCCCAACAAAGCAGGTCCCCCTCTTCGATCCGCCAGCCTCCCCTGCACCCCCCACACCCATAAAA
Organism: Mungos mungo; assembly: GCA_004023785.1. Lineage (NCBI taxonomy): Eukaryota > Metazoa > Chordata > Mammalia > Carnivora > Herpestidae > Mungos > Mungos mungo. Next base: position 23,972 of record PISW01008924.1, read on the forward strand.
GACCCCAGGGGACCTTATAGCAGGACTCCCTCCTGTTCCCCTCCATCAAGACCAAGAGCCTGCCACCATCTTCATTCATCTGGCCCCCTCCTCCTATAAAACTGGAATCTTCTGTCATCCCTGTTCCCTGTGCTCTGGGCCATCCTCTGGGTCACCAGGCACCAGCTCCCATGGGGAGGGGTGAGAGAGAGGAGTGCACAGGGGAACCCACAAGGAGACCCTTCCCCAGGCCACTGGCTCGGAAAACGAGGGGGGCTGAATTTCATGAGTTCTTGCCACCAGCAGGGCTCGGCTGGGACAGAGCTCGGAGGGCAGCGCACGGCTCCCGGGAGAAAGCTGGCAAACGTGCCTGGGGTCAGGCGGCGTGGAGGCAGCGATCTGGGAAACGCTCGGGGCCCACAGAGGGAGAGGCTGTTTGCCCTTCTCAGCGTGTGTCCCTGGGGGGCAGTGTTCACGGAGACACTTCTCTAGGGAACAGGGGGCCGGCTGGCACCGTCTCCCCCCCTTGCCCCTCCGCATAAACACAGAGCCACCTGTGGGAGGTCCCACGGCTCCAGTGGCTGTCACGTCAGTCTCTGGGAGCAAGAAGTCCCAACCTCTAAATCCCTCATGTGCGCTGGCACTAAAGTCTCCTCCCATGGTTCACAAGGAACGTTATTTCATTACTAGCTTTGACAGTCCGATGTTGCCATGGGAATATGAAGTTTTTAAAAGATAAGCTTTAAAAGAAAATAAGATAAAAGATAAGCTTTTTTTCTAGGTATCCTCTTTTTTTCTGTGAAAATGGTAACTTTGGGTTTTATTATAGAATCTTGTTTTTAAAACATCAATAATGACCAATATTCTCACACCCCACCCCCACGCCCCAGACCGCACGTAACGCACCAGACCTGAGGTCCGTGCGCACATTCCACCCACAGATGGAAAGGTCTGGTCCCCACAGAAGGGAGACAATCATTTTAGCAGCCGTACGCCCCTCATATCAGAAGTTTCCATCAGAATGACACCTTCTACCAGAGGAAAAAATAGAAATTTGTTTCAGAAGTAACCGAGGTTTGTTTTTAAGCATCTGAAACCTGTTTCCAACGTGCCCGTCCCTAAATATGCTCATTTATTTTTGTCAAGATGGACACTCATTTCTACTAAACTTAACTCTTGAATTCCTAAAGTAACCCCCAAAGGAGATCAGTTTATTCTGTTTTGATTTTCTTTCTCTGTTAACTGCCATTAAGGAAAGAATGACTCATTCTCCAAGTTGCCATTGTTTTCATTTTGAAGTCTTACACATTTTATCAAAATCTACTATGTTAAAAGTATCATACAGTCTGTGTAGTAAACACAGCCTCTGTCAGTGAGGCATGAAAAACCGTGGATTTTCTGCATTTCTAATCTGGGAGAGATGAAATTAGTTGAGTTATTCAGGGTGACCCACGATGGAAGCCACTCCTGATCCCTCTGAGTCTGTGGGTGATGGCCGAGAGAAAATTAAACGTCAGGTGTCCGAAGGGGAGAAGGGAAGAGAAGCCACATCAGAATTTACACCTTTGTTTATATTTATATAAATATATTACATTAAATATATATTAATTTATAGCCTTGTTCTGAAGTGGCCTTAGTTGTCCACAAGACTCAAAGGCAGATCAAGGTACTTCATCTATTTAAAGTACAATAACACATTTTTGAGGCTCAGTCGGTTAAGCGTCTGACTCCAGCTCAGGCCATGATCTCATGGTTTGTGAGTTCGAGCCCTGCATCGGGCTCTGTGCTGACAGCTCAGAGCCTGGCACCTGCTTTGGATTCTGTGTCTCCCTCTCTCTGCCCCTCCCCTGCTCATGCACGCGCGCGCTCTCTCTCTCTCTCTCTCTCTCTCTCTCAAAAAAAAAAAAAACTTAAAAAATATTTAAATAACATATTTTTCCTGAGTACATATAAGCATATCATCTACCAAGTAGTTTTAAAAATGCATCCTTTAAAGAAGAAAAGAAAACAGGGATACCTATTCTGACATTAAATTTCCTTCAGACTAATTTTCTTGGAATGTGGCTGAAGGTCAGATCCGAATCACAGATGACAGCGCCCTGGCTGAGTTGTCGGCAAATTATTTTTTCTCCCCCAAGAAAAGTCATTTGGTAAAATTCGACACGCGTTCATGATTTAAAAACAAAAAGAAATGTCTGCAGAAACCAGGAGCAGAGGGAACTTAGCCTGACCAATCAGATTTATCAAGAAATCCCCTGAAAATATCCCCTCTAGATAAGATGGAAAAAAAGCGTGTGGCTTTTCCTCGTATTGGTACACACACACACACACACACACGCACACACACGCACACATACACACAACGGAATTGATTTTGATTATCATTTTAGCTGGACCACTGGCCTATGTAATTTCATTTGAAGTAAAATTCTCTTGGGGGGAGGGTAATCCTGCGTCTTATCTAGGATTGCGCTTTTCAGTTTAGAAATCTATGACGGTGGGATCACTTGTGTTTCTGCGTTGATTCTCCCCAAGACGTCGCAGCGGCGCCTGGACTTCAGCCTCACAGCTGACACTCTCCCTCTTCTTCTTCTGGGAATCGACAGCTACAGGCATCTTCCTCTTGGGCCGTTTGTACTGGTCTCATAAACGCTGAAAAGTAATTTAAAAGCAACTAATCTTTTGTTATTTGCTTTAACCATTAAGCAGCCCAGTTGCGTCAGTCACGGTCCCGGGGCATCTCTAACGACAGCCGCCACGCTCAACTCTGATTTGAGCAAGTTCATCGATGAGAAAAGCGACAGCACGTGAGAGCTTTTTCTCAGGATTATTTGCGATTTCTTTGTGCCAATGACTCTTGTTGGTCCTGCACAGCGATGGTCTTTGTTCGCTACAACGGCTTACCAACCGGAGCGTGAATCGCGAGAACACACAATTAGTCATATCCCAAACGTAACCATAGTTTCAACCCCGCAGTACGTTGAGTCTTGAGTTGCTTAGATTACACCCTAGACACCTTCCTTTGAAGAAAATGCTTACGGCACCAAGATATTAGATACTCCCACTACTTCCATCTCTTCGCAATGAAAGAACTGATTTGTGCGTTTGCTCCCGGGTTTCCTTTGACACGTCCTGTTACTGCCGAGCAACTCTGCATCTTAAACAGATTTTTTTTTTTTAAATAGCACGACAAAGCAAAACCACCTGCCTCGGTGTGACATGCTTCTTACTGTAAAAAATCACCAAAGGGAGTGACATCACGAGGAAGGGAACAGAGCCTGCCCCTGACTCTGCTTCCCCCTCGCAAGAAGAACGACTAACGGCTATTCAAGAACAAGACACCACGGACAGACTCCTAGAAAGCAGGGGTGAGGCCAAAGCGCGCCTCACCCCTGCACCACAGAGACCAAGACAGACCGCAGGCGAAGAGTAAGAGACGCAGCCCCCGTTGGGCTCACTGCCTTCCATCAGGCCAGCGCAGCACCACGTGGAGAGGTCCCCCCGAGCCTCTGGCTCCCCCAGTGCCAGCGAAAAGAGAGCCCACAGGGGACCCCCGTGGAAGCCCCTGTTCTGATCTCGCGCCCCTGGGATGGCAGCGGAATCTTCAGGAATCTGACTGCGAGGAGGAGGGGGAGGCGCCGACGGCCACCTGCGCACAGATCTCGCCCCACGGAGCATCTGCAAAGCCAAGTAGCCACCCAGCCCGTACCTTTGTTCACCTGCAGAGCCAAGACGAGGGTTCATCCTGACCAGGGAGGCTGACGGGGTGCAAATCCGCCCGGTTCAGATCCTCCAGCAAGGGGTTCTGGCCACCCGGCAAGGTGCCCGCGCCCCGGCAAGGAGCTGAGTCACAGCTCCACCTGCCGTGGGGACTGAATCCAGCCCCATCTGACCCAAAGGGCCAGTGACAACTCCTGCCCCCCCCCAATTCAATATCCGCGGAAACATCTTTCAGGAATGGAGGGGAAATCAAGACCCTCTCAGATGAAAAACGAAGAGAACTCGTCACCAGAAGTTCTAGCCGGCACAGCAGGTCAAGCAAAAGAAGTAAAACACATACAGAGTGGAAAGAAAAAAATAAAACCGTCTCTATTTGCAGGTGACATTATGGTCCATGTAAAATCCCAAGGGATTTACAAAAGGTTCCTGTGACAAGTAAGTGAGTTCGTTCAACAAAGTCACAGAATACAAGGTCAAGTACCGAAATCCACTGTCTTCCGATATAGGAGCAATGAACAGGTGGAAACCAAAATTTAAGATACAATACTGGCAATTGTTAAGAAAGTGTAAATGCTCGGGGCACCTGGGGGGCTCCGTCGGTGAGCATCCGACTTCGGCTCAAGTCATGATCTCACGGCTTGTGGGGTCAAGCCTTGCGTCAGGCTCTGTACTGACAGCTCAGAGCCTGGAACCTGTCTTCAGATTCTGTGTCTCCCTCTATCTCTCTGACGCTCTCCTGCTTGTGCTCTCTCTCTCTCTCAAAAATAAATAATAAAAACATTTTTAAAAAATTAAAAAAAAAAAAGAAGAGGTAAATGCTAAGGCCTAAAGGTAACCAAATATGTGCAGGGTCTGCATGCTGAAAACCACAACATGCTGGTGAAAAAAATGAAAGAATATATACATAAATCGGAGAGACATGTGTTGTTGCATTGGAATACTTTATCTGGCAAAGACATCAGTTCTCACCAAATTAATAAATAGGTCGAACACAATTGCTGTCAGAATCCTAGCTGACTTTTTGTAGATACGGATAAGATTGTCCTGAAATAGCAATGAGAAGGGGCTAGGACAGCCGGAACAATTTTGGAAAAGAAGAAGAAGGTGGGAACAATCCACCTGCCCTCTACCTAAATTCGAACTTGCTTTAGAGCTGCCGTAATCAAGACTGTGTGGTACCAGCAGAGAATAAATACACAGATCAGTGGAACAAAAGAGAGAAACCAGAAATAGCGTCCACACAAGTACCAACAACTGATTTCTGACCAAGTCACAAAAGCAACTCAAAGGAGGAAAGATAATGTTTTCAACAAATGACACTGGTAAATGGGCATCCACGCGCAAAATAACTAACTAACTAAATAACATTAAAAAATCTTGATGTAAATCTTTCACGCCTTATATAGACCTTAGCTAAAAATAAACCATGGATTAAATGTAAGACATTTAGAAGATGACACAGGAGAAAATAAAAATCTTTGCGATCCAGGACTTGGTGAGAAGTTCTCAGACATGACTCCAAAAATGAAAAAAAAAAAAAAACAAAAAACTGGCAAGTTGAACTTTATCAAAATTTTTCTCTAGGGGCGCCTGGCTGATTTAGTCGGTGGAGCGTGCGACTCTCGATCTCAAGGTTGTGAGTTCGAGCCCCACAATGGGTGTAGAGATTACTTAAAAATAAAATCTTAAAAAAATAAAATAAAATAAGACCTTTTTCTCTGCAGAAGACACCATGAGGAGGAAGAAACGGCGAGCTGCATGGTGGGTGGAAATAATCACGAACCACACATCTGACAAAGAACTCATGGAGGAGATATGAAGAACTCTCAAAGGTCAACAGTAAGACAGACAAACAAAAGTCCAATCAGAAAACAGACCAAAGGCATGAAGGAACCTTTCACTGAGGAAAATACACAGATGGAAAGTAGGTACGTGAGAAGATGTTTGTTCGATCCTTAGGGGAGGGCAATCGAAGACCAAAGGGAGCGACCACCATATGCCTCCTGAAACAGCTGGATACGAAACTGGGGGGGGGGGCGCGTCTGGGGGACTCAGTCGGTTAAGCGTCCGGCTTTGGCTCAGGTCATGATCTCATGGTTCGTGGTTCAGGCCCTGTGTCGGGCTCTGTGCTGACAGCTCAGAGCCTGGAGCCTGCCTCAGAATCTATGTCTCCCTCTCTCTCTGCCCCTCCCCTGCTCGTGCTGTCTCTGTCTCTCAAAAAGAAAAAAAGAAAAAGAAAAAAAGAAAAAAAAAAGAAAGAAAGAAACTGGCCGTACAAAATGCTGATAAGGATGAGGAGAAATGATTGCCCGTACACCGCTGGTGCAACGGCAAATGGTCCGACTCTTCTGGAAAATAGTTCAGCAGTTTCTTAAAACAACAAACACACGCCTACCATATGACCCAGAAATCACACCCCTGGGCATTGACTTCAAGATATGAAAATGTAGGTCCGTGTGTAACTTGTACGTGATTATTCACTAAGACTTGACATGTAAGAGTCAAAACTAGAAACAACGAAAATGTCTCTCAGTGGGTGAATGGTCAAACAAACCAAGGGTCAACGATGCCACAGAATGCTAGTCAGTGGTGAAAAAAAAAGAAAGAAAGAAAGAAAGAAAGAAAGAAAGAAAGAAAAAAGAAAGAAAGAAAGAAAGAAAGAAAAACCCATTGAAGCACATCGTGCCTCAGGATCTCAGTGACAAGAAAGTTTCTGTAAATGACCTTAAACCTTAAAAAAATGGATTACAGTTCATTACAGCTCACTAACTCCCCACCACTACTGTCCCAACGCATTTTCATAAAGAGCCTCATTGTAGCTGCGGGTGAAGGTGGGAAGGATAATTCTTTAAATCAGAGGGTTTGGTGAGAGCTGAGGGGATAACTCTCTGTTTTCCTGTGCATTGTAGGATTTTAGCAGCATCTCCGACTCCATTCACTAGGTGCCCTCCACCCGGCCAAGGCTGCGACCAGACATCGCCCAGTGTCATCTTGGGGGCAAGGCTGCCCCCGCTGGATCACCATGTGCTATACTAACCGGAACAAGACCCATGTCCTGTCTGCTATAAAAACTCTTGCCTCGGGCGCCTGGGTGGCTCGGTCGGCTAAGCCTCCGACTTCGGCTCAGGTCAGATCTCATGTTCGTGAGTTCGAGCCCCGCGTCGGGCTCTGTGCTGACGGCTAGCTCAGAGCCTGGAGCCTGCTTCCTGTTCTGTGTCTCCTTCTCTCTCTGCCCCTCCCCCTCTATGCTCTGTCTCTCTCTGTATCAAAAATAAATAAAACATTTAAAAAAAAAAAAAACTCTTGCCTCGGAAGAGCTCATAACAAACACACTGATGCTGGTCTTACGTTGTTTGAATAAATACAGGAGTTTCTTTCTGCCATGTTTAACGATAGAGAAGCGGAGAGCCAGGATGAACACCAGGAACAGCACGGCAACCGACATCAGCGCGAGGAAGAAGATGATGACCTGGGGGGTGTGACCTGCAAGCGGAGCAGAGGGAGAAAAGCACGCAGATACACAGTTTCGCAAATGTCCTTCCATGTACGTGAGTATCGATGCCACTGGGAAACCCCCATTCGCGAGGAGAAGTGGGACCTCGGACATCGCGAACCCGCTAGCCTCATCGATCTGCCTGGATATGAGAAACCTTTTTGAAAACCCGAGTGATTTTCCTAGAGGCCCACACAAAGTAAGTGGCTGGGCTTCTCTGGAATATGGAAAATATGGGACGCTCTGCCCGCCTTCACTTGGCGTTATCGAAGGTGAGGTCCTCATCTGGGCCAAGCCTCCCCTTGCTCTGCTTACTAACACGTGTCTCAAACTGCACGGCGAACACTTGGACAAAACTGGGGGGCTTGTTGATGCTGGGATACAGAAGGAAGGCACGCAGGAGGCGCCTGCTGTGGGCGGAGATGCGAGACACCGGGGCGTTGGGGAGACTTAGATTCCGATCAGAATGGCCATAATACGTCCACTCGGATTTAATAGCAACGGGCCGGCTACCTGAGTCTGTTGCAGGGACAGGCAGGGTGGCAGAGGTCGTGCCCGGAGAGAAGTCGGCCAAAGCTGGGCCACACACCGCGTCCCTCTCCTTGGTCCCGTTCACGAGTACAGACTTGCCATCCTGTGAGCAGCTTAGACAGTCCAACGAAAAGAGTTCAGATCATTCATTTAGGTCCAGGTCATTCTATTTAAAACTACTGACATCTTCCATCCAATAAGGCAGCCTAGTGACAAAGCTGTGAGGGTCTGGGTTCATAAAGATATTTGGAAAATGCCCCCTCGACTGGCTGGCTTCCTCCCGCGTTTTCTACCCACCTACCCGGATTCTTCTTTCTTCGCAGGCCTTGTCCCGTGATGGCTTGGCTCAGACTGTTCGGACTGGCTAGTGTCTCACCCTCAATTTCTTTCAATGTTTAAGAATTTTTTTAATGTTTATTTATTTTTGAGAGAGAGAGAGACAGAGCATGAGTAGAAGAGGGGCAGAGAAAGAGAGGGAGACACAGGATCTGAAGCAGGACCCAGGTTCTGAGCTGTGAGCACAGAGCCCGATGCAGGGCTCGAACCCACGAACCGTGAGATCATGACCTGAACTGAAGTCGGATGCTTGACCGACTGAGCCACCCAGGCACCCCGCACCGTCTCACCTTCACTTTTTTAAGTGTATTTAACCATGTCCGGCATACCGGAAGGACAGAAAACAGAATAAGGATTGGGAGTTCCTAACCCTAGGACATGTTGGCATCAGACAGACTAGGGTTTGAGCCCAGGGTCTGTCCCTTTGCAGAATGACCATGGGCAAGTTAGGAAATCTTGCTAAGCCTGTTTTCTCATCTGCAAAATAAGGAAAACCTACTTCCAGGACTTTTGTGAAGAGAGCAAATGAATGGCCCCAAGAGTATACTTTTATGGGCTGGACTTTATGAAACCAGACCCACACATCCCAATAACTGGCGCTATCACCATCGCCACCACCATCGTCATCACTGTCCTCATGTCTTGTCCCTTGTCCCTTTACCTAATGTAAACTCACTCATTTTCCAAAGCCCAGTTCAATCCCACTTCCCATGCAGACTCACTGACTTCTCTGAACCATTTGTGTCATAAGAACTTAAAAGAAAAAACCTCTCCAATCTGTATGAACCAATATTTTTGTAAAACCTAAGAATGTAAATGTAAAATAATAATCAAAATAATTTTCTAGGAAGGGGCGCCTGGGTGGCTCAGTCGGTTAAGCGTCCAACTTTTGATCTCAGCTCAGGTCTTGATCTCAGGGTTGTGAGTTCAAGCCTCGTGCTGGGTTCTGCCCTGGGTGTGAAGCCTACTTAAAAAATAAAAAGTAAAAAAAAAAAAGATTTTCTAGTAAGAAAGTCAAATGAAGAAAAAACAAGGCATACAAAAATACAAGACCTCAATTTTTATTAGGTGATCTTGCCAATTAGCTGAAAAGTTTCTAAATGCTTATTCTTTTTAAAAGACTTTTTTTTGAGAGAGAGACAGAGAGAGGCAGCACAAGCCGGGGAGGGTCAGAGAAAGAGGGAGACACAGAATCTGAAGCAGGCTCCAGGCTCTGAGCTAGCTGTCAGCACAGAGCCTGACACGGGGCCTGAACCCACGAACCATGAGATCATGACCTGAGCCAAAGCCAGACGCTTAACTGACTGAGCCCCCCAGGCGCCCCGCTAAGTGCTTATTCTTGACGTGTGTAGTGCTCTTGCCATGGGCGGACACCTGTCTGTAGGCACCTGTCCACAGACTACACTTGGAGGAGCTCTGGTCCCAACCACACCAGGCAACAGCACATTCTCATGTGCGCCGTCGGCTGTTTTACTTCTGTGACGGTTGCGTTTGCCCAGGTAGATGTGTGTTTTTGAGGGTAGGAGACAGGCCTCCCTTCCCGTACAGTCGCAGGGTTGGCAGTGTGCCCTGGAGATGGGCTGATCGACAAGGACAGGCTAAGAGGCAGCACAGAGATCGGAAAGACACAGAGCAGAACATCCGGGGCGGAGGGGCTGAGAGTAACCAAGTTCCAGCAAATGTGAGCTAAACGCTCTGGGCATTGCTTCTGGAGAAAGTGCCCACCTTGTGCATCAAATCACTGTTACCTTATGGAGTTCCCATGCTGCCTATTCTTTTTTTTTTATTTGCATTTTATTTATTTATTTTAATAGTTTATTTTCAAATTGGTTTCCATAATACACCCAGTGTTTCTCTCCACAAGTGCCCCCCACCATGACCATCACCCCCTTGCCTCCCTCCCCCTCCCCTTCAGTCCATGGTTCGTTTTCAGTATTCAGTAGTCTTTCATGATCTGTGTCCCTCACTCTCCCCAGCTCTCTTTCCCCCTTCCTCTCCCTTAGGTCCTCTGTTAGGTTTCTCCTGTTAGACCTATGAGTGCAAACATATGGTGTCTGTCCTTCTCTGCCTGACTTATTTCACTTAGCATGACACCCTCGAGGTCCATCCACTTTCCTACAAATGGCCAGATTTCATTCTTTCTCATGGCCATGTAGTATTCCATTATGTATATACACCACATCTTCTTGATCCATTCATCGGGTGATGGACATTTAGGCTCTTTCCATGATTTGGCTATTGTAGAAAGTGCCGCTATGAACATTGGGGTACATGTGCCCCTGTGCATCAGCACTTCTGTGTCCCTTGGGTAAATCCCCAGCAGTGCTATTGCTGGGTCATAGGGGAGTTCTATGGATAGTTTTTTGAGGAACCTCCACACTGTTTTCCAGAGCAGCTGCACCAGTTTACATTCCCACCAACAGTGTAGGAGGGCGCCCGTCTCTCCACACCCTCGCCCCATGCTGCCTATTCTTTTGTCCTTCTATGCCCATACTTGATAGATTTTTTAAGTAGCTCCAAGCTCCAGGGGCTTGAACTCACAACCCTGAGATCAGGAGTCACACGGTCCACCGACGGAGCCAGCCAGGAGCCCCAGGATACTTGATAGATTTTTAAAAGCTTCAATGAAAACATTCTTTGTCTTTAAAAAGGTTAACCCAGATTCTTTATTTTGAAAACAAAAGGAAATTATACATACTTTTTCCAGGGTCGACACATCCCATGTTTCTGGTCATTAAATGTCCCAAAGTAGCAGTCTTTACAACCTTGAATAAAGATTAAAGCAACAATAAGAAAGGGAATATTTTCCTGATTTTATAGCACTTTCCGCGATGAACATAATTACATAATAATAAAGTCATTAACTTCATACAATCTACACAGACTGTTCAACGATGCTCCTGGAAATGAAACCCCAAGATGATTAAGATTTCCATCCTAATTGTACAGAGAGGATTGTATATATATGTAGAGGATGTAGGAAAACACATGATCCTGCTGAATAACAAATGTTGGGATTTCAAGTTTTTTTCCATTGATTGAAAAATAATTTTGTAAACATCATAGACTTGGCTCAGTGGTTCACTGTGTTTTACTTTAAGGTTCTACTGACCTATGCTCTACTTTATATTCAAAGGACCAAGACCTAAACCAATGACATACATCTAGGAACCAGCCTTGCACTAGGTTGCAGAAGAGTGAACTCACCCTCTCTGGTTAACTCTTGGCCTTGTTTGCAATCCTGCTCACACATGGTACACCTTTCCCCCAAGCAGTGGAATCCCGAGATGCACTCACACTCTGCATTGCTGGTGGGGGAACACATTTTCTTGGTCCTGAAAACACCTACAAAGTTTCCCAGGGTTACATGACACTTGACCTCCGAACTCAGGAAGAAAATTTATGTTCTATGATTTAAAAAAACAAACAAATAAACCCAAAAAACAAACAAAAAACAGCCACATGCTCACTCCACTTAAAGTATAAAGTTTCTTTTTAAATCTCCATAGAAGACATTTTTACATCATCCTAATTAGAAGCTTCTTTCTTGTCAAATGTGTGTTTTCTCTACATTTAAAAGCTCAATCCGCAAATTATTGCGCTTACAGTGAATTATTTTACTGGACTTGCCTTTTGACAAGGGAACCGGAATATTTAACACTGAACACTTTCCACGGAGATGAATACACTAGGGAATAAGAACCTGCCTTCCCAACACAGGTCCGGGTGAACAATCCATCTATAAAACGTTTTTAAGTGTTGTGTGTGTGTGTGCGCGTGCGTGTGTGAGAGAGTGAGGGGTTGTGGGGGGAGAGGGGCAGAGAGAGAGAGGGAGACACAGAATCCCAAGCAGGCTCCGGGCTATCAGCACAGAGCCTGATGCAGGGCTCGAACTCACAAACTGCGAGATCATGACCTGAGCCAAAGTCAGATTCCCAACCGACTGAGCCGCCCAGGTGTCCCATACGTCTTTTAAATCGTACCTTCACACTGCCTGCATATGTCGCAGGCCCTTTGTCCACTGGTGCTGGAGAAACTATTTGAAGGGCATGGAATGCAGATCTGACTCTTGTTCCCCCCACAGAAAGTACCTAGGAAGACAGATAAGAGCTATGCGTGTTTGACAATGGACAGTCAGACAATGGACAGTCACCACCCAAAGCATTATGAAGTTAACAAGAAAACTAGAATACAAAACAATGATTCATTTCTAGGTGGTGCAGTGATGCCCTCTTCTGATGGACTTTCTAGAACTGCAAGATTGCCCCTAGCGGAGCCACAACGGAGTGTAGATAGTGCAACAAATAAACCAGCATAAAGAAAACGGTTTCCTTTATCTGTCAAGTTCGCCCGGCGGAAATGCAGCATCCAGGAAATATTTGTCAATGAATGAATACAACAGCCTTGAAACAGAGCTTGTCAACCCTGGGCACTAGACCAACTGGACCATGTGCTCAGCAGAATCGATCAAACACACATGTCAATTTGGTTCTTACCAGCTGGGCATTTGCTACAGGAATCCTGCATTGATCTTGACCTCTCAAAATTCATGACCAACAGCACAGTAGCCATGATGTTGTAGTAGCCACTGCCCATGATGAAATCTTGCATAGGTATGAAACAAGCAAGGCAGGTTCCAGAAGGATTTTAATCAAAGTACCTGGTTTCGCAAATACCACTCTGCAAAAGGTAAAAAAATAAATAAATAAAAATAAAAATAAATTAAAAAATAAAAAAAATTCAAGAATGAGGTGTTTTCTCCTTTTAAGAATTATCTACATTTGGGTCATCACCTCTGCCATTCCATAAGACCATCTGGGGTTTTTCAGAAACAATCATTGATGGAATATTGTGGGAAAGCGGAGAATGCATAGATGCTTCTACGAGAAGGCAGGCATGACCACACAGAGCTTCGTGCAGGTTCACCGAAGTCTGAGAGTGCACTTTCCAACATGTTCTGCCAAAATGCAGAAATAACAGTAGCAAGAACTTTTGGGGACTTTCATAGACATGTAGCATTGCCGTCCAGGTTTCAACAATGCCAGCTGCTGGCTGCCTCTGAGACGGAGCTCTGAAAATGACAATCTGTCAACAGTCTGCAGTCGGATCTAACAGTTCAGCCCCGCGGGGAGAGATCTCACGACTGCTCTTCCCCCTGTCAGAACAATACACGAAAATCTCAACACCTAACCCTACAACGTTGAAGCACTTCTCTGCTCAACTCATGGTCACATTTTCTTAAGGGACATATATTTGTCCATTTTGAGATTTGAAGCTCACAGAGTAACAAAGCTAAGAAGTAAGAAATCTCCTTAGGTCAGGGTCTTGGTCTTTATTTAATAGGCTATGGAATAAAAGTTATTAGAAGTTGGAAGGGGAAAAAGTCTAGAGCTGGAGAAACAGAACAAAGCCTCTGGCCTCCCCAACTCCATCCCCCCCGACTTCCCCGAATGGACAAACCTTGAGCTCTCGGGGCTGGTGCAGAGTTTCCACTTTCCACGCCTCGATCTTCAGAGCAGCGAGGTTCTGACGCTCAGCGAGGGGCTGCAGGTCAAACCCTGGAGTTCGGTGACTCAGCGGGGGGCGGGGCCTCGTGGGAAATCCCCGCCGCGACTCTGCGGAGCTGCTGCTTGATATTTGCTGACCCCAAAATCCCCCAGAGCCCCCGTCTCCACTTGATAATGGCACTTCGAGCCATTTCTTGGAAGCAGCTCTCTGCCGTTAGGACAGCTCTCTGATGGCTTTGGGGAAAGGGTTTTGTCCTGTTTTAAACGTCTTCCAGGCCAAAACCTTTAACGGCTCCTTAACATATGTGAGGTGTTGGGGATAAAGCCCACCTCTTAAATAAAGATCAGCATTTTTGCCATAGCCCACCTCTTGCCTGTGTAATAATAATGATTCTAGAGCTCTCACTGAGTGGCTGATGGGCCCGGCATCACGTAAGCACTTGAACGAATCCTCTCCTCAGAAGAGCCCCAGGAGCTGGTCCATCATTACTATTAGAAGTCATTATGCAAATGAGAACACTGTGCCTGTGAGTCTAGCCAGGTAAGCAGCAGGACCGGGAGTCAGGATTAGAACCCAGGTCCACCTGGTTCCTTTCTACTGTGCTCCTTGCCGTGCGGGTGAGGTGTGGGAAGAAGGAAGGAGAAATAGCATGGAATTTATACGGTGGATGCCTTTGGGTAGACTTGAGATCTATGAGGGTCTTTTGGAAAACCATCATTTCCGTTTTTGTTTTCTAAAAGGAAGAGGAAGAAGGGAGCAGGGAAGGAGAGGTGGGGGAGGCGGTCAGGCAGGAGGAAGAGGAGGAAGATGCTCCCGAGACACGAGGATGAACCTGTCCAGTCCTGAGAGGCTACGGGCGCCCAGGAAGACGACTGAGGAAACTATCTAGCAAGAGTCATTTCAACTAAAACAGAAGGTTTTCTGTTAGGATCCAAACAGAAAAGAACTATTTCCCCTCAGGAGAGGGGGGGCTTGGTGTCAAACCGGGGTATGAAGACAGGGAGGAGGGAGCTAATGTTTCTTTAACACTAGCTACGTGCTAAGCACTTTACGTGTTTCCGGGATTCCTATCCTACCACCGTGCTCCTTGGAAACTTCCAGGAGCTCCCTGTTGTCCACACACACACACAAAAAAAAAAAAAAAAAAAAAGGAGGAAAGAAAACCTGGAACCCATGGTCCAGATGGTCTAAGTATTCAAGGACCTCGGGGACCTGATCTGAAGTCTCTGTTTAAAAAAATGAATGGGTGCCTGGTGGCCCAGTCAGTTAAGTGTCCGACTTCAGCTCAGATCATGATCTCACAGGTTGTTGCGTTCGAGCCCCGTGCCCATGTCGGGCTCTGTGCTGACCGCTCAGAGCGGGGAGCCTGCTTCAGGTTCTGTGTCTCCCTCTCTCTCTGCCCCTCCCCTGCTCACACTCTGTCTCTGTCTCTTTCTCTCAAAAATAAACAAACATTAAAAAATAAGATAAACCTCAAATAACATTATTTTCACTATTTTATTTTATTATTTTTTTAAGTTTATTTATCTTGAGAGAGAGACAGTGCAAGCAGAGGAGGGGCAGAGAGAGGGGGGGAGAGACAGAATCCCAAGCAGACTCCGCTCTGTCGGAGCAGAGCCCGTCAGGGTGCTTGTCCCATGCACCGTGAGATCGTGACCTGAGCCAAAACCAAGAGTCGGCCACTCAACGGGCCGAGCCAGTTGGGCGTCCCAAATGTCACTATTTTAAAGTGTGTGTGTTGGTGAATTTTAGTATGTTCACTATGTTGTGCAACTATCATCGGTATATAAATCCAGAACATTTTCAAAACCCCGAAAAGATACCCATGAGCAGTCACTCCCCAGTGGACCCTGGTAGCCTCCCTCCCCCTGCAACAGCTAACCTGTTTTCTGTCTCTATGAATCTGCCCGTTCCAGACATTCCCTGTGCACAGAATCACACAGCGTCTCGTCTTTTGCATCAGGCTTTTCTCCCTTAGTATGTTTGCTGATGTCATTGTGTGTGGCAGAACTTGATTCTTTTTTCAGGGCTGAATAATATTCCACCGGACCGAGGTCCGCATGTTGTATACTGCTTCATCAGTCGATGGACATGTGAATTGTTCCAGCTTTTGCCTACTATGGATAATGCTGCCATGAGTATTTGCGGACACGGTTTGCATGGGCACGGGCACGTTTTCAGTGCCCAGGCGTAGACCTAGGCGTGACATTGCTACATGGGATGGTAACTCTGTTTCATTTTTTGAGGCATTGCCAGACTCTGGTCTAGGGCACCCCCCGCCCCCAGCAGTGTGTAGGACTCTGCTTTCTCCACAGCCTTGCTAGCACTTATTTTTCTGTTCTTTAAATTTTTTTATTTTTTATTTGAGAGAGAGAGAAAATGAGAACATGCTCAAGTGGTGGGGGAAGGGGGGAAGGCAGAGGGAGAGAGAGAGAACCTTAAGCTCAGTGCAGAGCCTGACTCGGGGCTCAATCCCACCACCCTGGGATCATGACCTGAACTGAAATCAAGAGTCGGTTGCTCAACCAGCTGAGCCACCCATGTGCCCCTCCTTTTTTTTTTTTTTTTAATTTTACATTTGTTGACTTATTTTGAGAGAGAGTGCACGCACATGCAAGTTGGGGAGGAGCAGAGAGAGAAGGAGGGAGAGCGAAGCCCAAGCAGGCTCCGCACTGTCAGCATGGAGCCTTACTGGGGCTCGATCTCACAAACCATGAGATCATGACCTGAGCCAAGATCAAGAATCCTACACTTAACTGGCTGAGCCACCCAGACAGCCCTATTTTTAGTTAAAATTTTTTGTTATAGTCATCTTGGTAGGTGGCATTTCACTGTGGTTTGCACTTGCTACTTTAGTCCAATTTCATTACGTACCCCCGCCCACCATCCTCTACATGGTACGACCGATCGAGTTACAGCAGCTGGCTAAGAGCCCAGAGTTATTGTCAGACTGACTGGGATTGAATCCAGGCTCCGCAATTGATGGTCACATGACCTTGGGCAAATTTCTTAACGTGCCGGAGTCAATTATTCCACCCATGTCTACAGACACTGTAACACTGCACTTCGTCCTCATCCAGTGAGGACTAAGTGAGACAGTGAACATGAAGGACTTAGCTCAGTGCCTGGCACATAGTTCTCAAGAAGAAAGGAGCCGTTATTATGTGACTTCTCACTTCAAAGCTTCCCTCCGCTAGTCTCCCGTGCTGATCCTCAGTAAAACAACCGGAGCAAGTAGCAAAAGAGAAGGAAAACGCTTGAGCTGCCTACAGAGTCTATTGCCAGAGTCTGAAAGTCCTCCGAACGTCACTCCACCTGTGGTCATTGTGGGATCCCCTCCCCTGATTTCAGCAGAGTTCGCCCCGTGGGAGTTTTATACCATATAAAAATGACACTGCTGATCACCTAACACTTTCAAGTCACGATCTCACCAGGTGGCCTCCTCATTTACATGTGGTGCTCGGTATAACACTGCAGCATGACATTTAATTGGGCCGTATTTTCATTTAACTAAATGTTGCTCAGGAACCTACGTTTTGGGTAGTTTGTGGGCAGAGCTACCTCCTCTTAAATGACGTTTGTCACTTCCCAGCACAGCAGTGAGCTCACTCTTTCAAGCTGGGCTAGTGACCCAGAAGTCTTTACCTAGCGAAAAGATTCTCAAGGTCAGCCTTCCCAGCT
The DNA here is from genome assembly GCA_004023785.1 of Mungos mungo. Classification (NCBI taxonomy): domain Eukaryota; kingdom Metazoa; phylum Chordata; class Mammalia; order Carnivora; family Herpestidae; genus Mungos; species Mungos mungo. Next base: position 41,220 of record PISW01008924.1, read on the forward strand.
CCCATTATACAAAGTCAACCATTCAGGATGAATCCGCTGACGGCTATGCACGGCTTGATTCCAGTGTTTAAGGAATTGTCCACTGTTGGTGTTACCACCCTCTTGTTTGATGGAACCGTCATAGGAAGCGAAGGCACATTCTATAGGTCCCCTGAGGCGCACACTGTCCGAGGTCACCAAGGCAAGCACTTCCCCACTGCGCTTGCCTCTGGCCTGGAAACATGGTGACGACCTCTCTGTGCTGTGATCTTGGCCTTGGAGAGCAGACGCAGTGACCTGGCTCTGAAAGCCAAGTCCGTCTCAGATACCTGGGGTGTGACAGATCCCCACATCATCTACTATCTTGCAAGAATATTATGGCAAGTGCAGTTTCCAAAAGTCCTGAGTGTCCATCTTCTTGGTCCTACTTATGTTCCCGTAGTTCTGGAAGTCTTTGTGAATTAGCGCGGGATTGGTAACAGCCGCACACGAAATCGGAGGAAGACTTTGCAACGTTAATTCATATTATTTTAAATATGCCGATGCACACAGGAACTAAGACTGCGGCCGCCTGGCTGGCTCAGTCAGCGGAGCATGCCACTCTTGATCTCGCGTCATGAGTTCAAATCCCTGTGTTGGGCACAGAGCTTACTTAAATAAACAAACAAACTTTTTTTTTTAAAAAAAGAACCCTAATATTGGTTCTTTACTAAAATCCACAAGAAGAACATTGAACCTCAGAATTGCAAAGGGTTTTAAATTTTTCTAATAAATATTTAATGGAATTTAATTACATTTCAAAAATAAAAAGTCTCAGATATATTTAAGTAGATATTTGACGTGTATCATCGTAATTTTAATAACTGTAAAGCTTTTAGTAGAATAACTTTTTTAAAACAAACACGGAAAATAATTTTAATTGAAAAATTCTACACAGCCACATTTACAAGACATGCATATAAATTCTGTATTCTTCGAGTACAATTATATTTTATTTTTTCACTTCTTCCAGTCAGTACCGTCAACAAGGCATGGATTGGGGCACCTGGGGGGCTCAGTCGGTTGAGCATTCGGCTTTGGCTCAGGTCATGATCTCACGGTCCGTGAGTTCGAGCCCCGCATCGGGCTCTGAGCTGTCAGCACAGAGCTTGGAACCTGCTTCCGATCCTGTGTCTCCCTCTCTCTCTGCCCCTCCCCGACTCGTGCTGTTTCTCTCAATAATAAATAAACATTAAAAAAATACAACAAACAAGGCATGGATTATGTGAAGTTCTGAGCTAAGGAAATGAAGGCAAGAAAAAGAAATGGTATGAAGCAAATAAATAATAATTAATGAGCTATGTGCTTTCACCACCCATTTAAACATTTCCAGAACATCAAAGTACATCCAAACATCTGCAATAATTAAACTCAGTCATCGGTGATATTTTCCCAACTTTGTCACATATAAACAATAATATATTTATTTCGTTATTTTCGAAGATTTCTCTGGAGTAGAAAAACAGAACACATTTAACACATTGTCAGCTTAATTTTCCACTTACATACGTAGACAGACACAGGGTACGTGAGCGCCATTCCCAGTCCTGCTCCAGACCCACAAACGTCGGCGAAAACGTTGAGGGATGAAGCAGGCGTTCAGGAAACCTTTACTGAAGCGTGAACGAATGGGTGAGCGAACACACGAGGCTGCTACTCCAGTCTCATAGTCTGCCTGCCTCTTCATGACCTACCGTCTTCCTTCCCTCTTCCTCGTGAAATCATTCTGCTGGGTGTCCCCAGCCTACACTGCACAGTGTCCCTTCCTTGGGTCTCCCGTAAGAAGCTTTGGCACTGATGGCTCACATCCGCTGAGGGCTCACTCCGCAAGGCTCTACTCTCTGTGTTTACATCGGTTACACCAATGACGCCTTCCAACAGCCTTTGTCCCTTCTTTATAGATGAGGAGACTGGAGCACAGAGAACCCGGGTCGGCTGCCCGACGTCGGCTGGCTGGGAAGGGGCAGAGAAAGGGTTCAAACCTGGCTGGCGGGCCCTGGAGCCCATGCTCCTAACCAGGCCACCACCCCTCTCTGCGCTCGGTGCCCCTTATTCCTGTGGGCTCTGTTCGTGTGGACCCCTCACGGAGCTCTATTCTTAAGTTTGTAAAATATAATACAAAGGATTACAGAGGAAACCCATTGTTATGAAATATACCCACCAAATATAAGAAGCCAACTTACGGGGGCGCCTGGTGGCTGTCGGTTGAGCGACTGACTTTGGCTCAGGTCATGCATGATCTCACGTGCATGGGTTCGGGTCCCGCGTTGGGCTCTGTGCTGACAGCTCAGACCCTGGAGCCTGCTTCTGACTCTGTGTCTCCCTCTCTCTCCCTGCCCCTCCCCTGCTCACTCTCTGTCTCTCAAAAAAAATAAAATGTCAAAAAAATTTTTTAAGCCAACTTGCAGCACACAGTAATACATGGGTTTCTTTGTTAACACACACCTGTCCTCGTTTCAGAGTAATCACGAGTGTAGATGGCATGTCAGGCGATCTGCAATAACCGTAACATGATATGAAAATAACCGATTTCTACTGGTGCAACATCATATGTTCCGTGCCCTTGGCTATGCGCTGAAGGAAATACTAGATTTCTGCTAGAGGTTAGTGAAAATAAAAGATGTGATTTTTTCCCCTGTCCAGCTTCACAGAACCCTGAACGCTATCTGTGGCCCGTGGGCATCTGAGGACCCCAGGATCACCAGCCCTATGCCCAAGGCCTCCCTGCTGCCTTTCATGTCTTGCGTTGAGACAGATACTCAATACTTGGGTTTAGCTCTGGGAATTTGCTCGTACTTTTTCTTCTTTCGGATCCTTATAGAGATCCCGTGGCTGCACCTTATGGTCTATCTGTACAATTTCTAACCCTCCCCCATCCCCATCAAATGGTACAGTTTTATGGTCTATCACTTCCTGTGTTCCCCTCCTATGGGCCCTTCACCAATGGATTTAGATAAATAAATGCTAATACTTAATAATAGCTAATACTTCTTGGTTGCTTCCTGCATCACAGATGTTACACTCAACACACTAAATACTTAGCCTCTTAACAATTCTACAAGGCAAGAGCTGCTGTGAGTCTTCTGGTGTTAAAGAAACAGAAGTTGAGAGAACTCAAGTGACCAAGCCAAGTGTTAATGGCGGCACTAGAGTGTCTACAATGGACCAATGTTCTAGCTTCATCTCTGTTCCCTCCTTTCATACTCAGAATAACTCTATGAAGTTAGGGCCCTAACTCATACGGGGGCCCTGAGGCCTGAGGGTCAGGAGACTTGTTCAGCACCACCCAGCTAGCACGGACAGAGCTGGGCTTAAACGCAGCTAAGCTGGAATCAGAGGACATGCATTTTCGCGGCACAGCAGACAGCCACCCTCAGGGGAGGGACGCAGCCAAGGCTGGAGCCCCGGTGTTCTCATTCCTAGGCTCCTTTAACATTTGGCCAAGGGTTCTGGCGAACCCGGGAGCTACTCATTCCCGTGAATGAATAAAAAGACATTTGACTCAGCAACGGGGCTCGAGACTGCCGAGGCAGTGGTTTGAGAGCTGAGTCGGAAACCACATTTGATCTGATCTCGTCTATGTGAATGACTGCCAATAAACTGACAGTCAACTTAAACCTCGAGAAATGTGACGAGGACTGGAATCAACAGCAGCCACTTTTTGGAGGAAGCTGGGTTAACTGTTCAAAATTGAAGAGCATGGAAGCGAAGATCATTAAGGAAGCACGTGCTCTGTATTTTAAAATTCTACTGGAGAGAGAGAGTTGTCGCAGGTCACTTCAAGGGAAATGCTTTGTGGCCTGCAGTCGATAACTCTGATGAAAGAAAAGTCACCCCAACAAGCAATGTTATCCTGAAGCATATGACTTTCTGCTGAAAGCCGGCTTCTGCCTGTGGAGTCCTGGCCTCCGCTCCCTGGCATTCACCTCGGCCCTGGGGAAGCGACGTGCTATTGTAATGAACAAATACACAGACACACCCAACTACTTCCTAAACTCAACTTTTGCCAATGAACATGCAAAGATTCTTCCTCCCAATCAAAAGCAAGACAACATCAGAAGATGGATATTTGTCCTTCTGAACTTTTTACGGGTATCGTCTACCAAATGATTCCATTCACACGTCAATCCGTTTCTTCCTTCATAAACTCTGCCTTCTGTTCCTCTGGAATTTCCATCATAATGCAGGACCACTGTGTCAACCATTGGTTTTCATGAAGATTTTTTTTCAGTACTCGAGCCTGGGTGGCTCAGTTGTTAAGCATTAGACTTCGGCTAGGTCATGATCTCACAATTCGTGAGTTTGAGTCCCACTTCGGGTGAATGTGAGCCCTGCTTCTCTCTCTCTCTCTCTCTTTCTGCCCCTTTTGGGGTTCTCCCTCCCTCCCTCTCTCTCTCTGTTCCTCACTCATTTGCTCTCTCTCTCTCAAAAAAAAAACAGATTTTTTTCAATTCGATAACTAAATAAGAGCTCCAATGTACATGCATGTGAGTTGTGGATACTTAACATATGCCGACCACACCCCTCAAACAAGCTCCAAGTTTCATTGTTACTGTCATTAAATTATTCTCTATCCCTTACCAACTCCACAAATTCAACTCACAAGCATCTGATACAGGTGTGCACGGGATCTGAGCTGTCACTTCTCCTGCTTTGCGACCCGCCCCTCCCCCCAAGCCCGCCTTCCCTGCTCTCTCCTCTGGGACGGAGGGACCACACTCCTGCAGCCTCACTTTCTCGGTGACTTGTCGCCTCCTCTCTGAAAGAGCACCGCCCCCCGTTATTCTCCATCTCCTCTTACCCTTCTGCTCTCCTTCCCAGCACATATTGTCACCGGCACCCACCGTTATCGGAGCACTAGTTTACTCTCTGTCTTCTCGAACTCTCGTGGACATCAGCTTTATCAGAAGGGATGTGGTTTTCGTCATGGTTGTGTCCCAGGCCCCAGCAGCGCAGAGCGCAGGCCAGGCACTCAGCTGATGCTTCTGGAATGCGTTCTGCTGCCTTGGGGGCATATCTAGGTAGGACACCACCCCAGCGGCCTTCACAGCCTAGAGAGGAAGCGAGGTGTTTACTCACATGACCAAGCTAAGGCCACACAGCCTTACAGACTCTGTCCTGGAGAACAGAGTGCTGGGGGAATATACCATCTCCCGCAGCACTTTACAAGGGAACTGGGTTTTGCAAGACGCGAACAGCGTGAAAGGCTGGTGTGGAAGCAGAAGGCATTGCGGTTAGAGGGAACGGCTTTCTGCCAAAGCGTGGAGGAGGCCAAGTACAGCGTCGGTAAGATCTCACTAGGGCCTCACCAAACTAAGGGCAGGCATTCCTATTCACGTCTTACAAACGCGAGGTGTCTTAACGCTTCTGATAACCCTGTACTGAAAGCCGAATCGGACCCTACTATGTCTTCCAGCAGTAAGATGCCAGTAAGAGCAGAGCAGGACAGACGTGAGGGCAAACAGGCCCGCGCCGCACAGCCTCGATTCCGACGCCGGGCCCTGCAGATCCCTCCAAAGCCACCGCTCCGCGACCCGCGAGCCGCACGCCACCGGAACCAATCGGAGCTGAGGAGGCGGGAAGGGTGAACTTCCTGCCTCGCCTACGCGGACCGCAACCTCCCCCGGAAGCTTGCGGTGTCGCAAAGGTGCGACGGTGACCCCACCATGTCCGGCGGCCCGCTCAATTACTTCCGCCCGCCCACAGGGCCGGGGACGCGCCGCTTGGACCTCGGACCCGGCCGGCCGCCCCGCCCCCTCGCGCGGCGCCCCGCCCACTGCGGCGCGGCGCGACCAATCCCGGGCGCCTCCCGCCCCGGCCGCCGGAAGCGGGCCTGACGTCACTGCGGGTGGGCTGCTGACCTCCGGCTCCCGGCCGGTAGTGGGAGGGGTGCCGGGTGGCCCACGCTCGGGGGGCTCTCGCGCCGGGTGGGAGCAGAGGCGAGGCCACCCCCCGGGCCCCTCACAGCCGTCGGTGTCAGAATTTCCCCCCTGCGCCAGCGCCGCCTCAAATGTCAGGGCTCGCCCACTCTTCTCCTGTTTCGTCGACCTAACCTTTCGGGGGCTCGGAGGGGAAATTCGCCGTTTTGGCCAGACCTGTCTGACCCATCCTTTAGTGGCTGTTGAGAAATACATTCATTTAATTTCACAAATGGCTCCCTTCTACCGAATAACTGCAGGTTAGCCCCCTCGCCCTTGTTAGTGAGCCCGGGAAACGGAGGGAAATAAAGTGACCTTATCCACGGCACGTAACCTTTCCTAGTCGCTGTCTGGTTGAAATGAATTCGACGTGGCAATTAAGATTAAAATAGGAATAAGAAATTGGTTGGAGCCCCATGGTAAACTATAGTGTCTTACAGAAGCAAAGTATTAATCTACAGCGATAGTCAAAGCCAGGAACGTCTTTAGGGTGAAGTTAAGAGAATTCTTAGCAAGTATTGAGCTCCGGCTGTGTGCCAGGGACTGTGATAGACGCTGTGGAGTCAGCAGTGACCAAGACAGGAAGGTCCTATGGCGTTCACAGGATCAGAGGGACACAGATAATAAGAAACAAAAGGCAAAATGCTGAATAGGCAGTATCAATGAGATAAAAGATTCACATTAATAGGAAATGAACATTTACTGAGATGAGATGTGAAATATAAGTGAGGCATGAAAAAACAACCTGGCAGCAGTTTCTTGGCTATTTAGGGTGCTCGGGCCAATTTGGGGGAGAGTCGTTCTTTTTTTTTGGTATCAGGATCAGAGGGGCCACTGGTGGTCATTGTTAATGTTGGGCAGGGGAAAGTTTACCTCCTTAGGGTCTCTGGCAGAGCCTGAGAATTAAATTGACAACAAAGGTTAAACAGGACAAAAGTAAAAGTAAACTAATTTATTTAATATAAGTTTTACATGACCCAGAAGCTCTCATAAGAAAATGACACCTGGGCGCCTGGGTGGCTCAGTCAGTTAAGTGGCTGACATCCGCTCAAGTCATAGTCTCACGTTTGTGAATTTGAGCCCCACGTTGGGCTCTGTGCTGACAGCTCAGAGCCTGGAGCCTGCTTTGGATTCTGTCTTCCCCTCTCTTTGCCCCTCCCCTGTTCACGCGCTCTCTGTGTCTCTCAAAACTGAATAAAAGTTTTTTTTTTAATTAGAAAAAAAGAAAAAGACACAAAGAAGTGGCAACAGCTAAATGTTTGTATACTGGGTTGAACAAAGTGGCAATTGTGGAAAGTGGTGAAAATAAAACAGGAAGACTAGAGGAAGAGTTACTTTAAGTCTCTGTGTGCAAATTCTTCCAGACTCAAGTTCCGCTCTGGTGATGTTTCTTTCCTCCTGGTGCTGGGAGAGCAGTGCTCACCTTAGTTTCACCTTCTGCTTTGGGGATGAAAAACTGGGAAGCTGAGCACCTTTCTTGCACCTGTTGTTTAAAAACAAGGCCTGTAACCCCAGCGCACCTGGGTGGCTCAGTTAAGTGTCTGACTCTTGATTTTGGCTCATGTCATGGTTTCGTGGTTTGTGGGATTAAACTGACACTGGAGCCTGCTTGGAATTCTCTCTCCTTCTCCTCTGCCCCTCCCCTGCTTGTCTTCGAGCACTCTCTCTCTCCCTCTCAAAAGAAAAAAGGTTTTTTAAAAATGTTTTTTATTTATTTTTGATAGAGAAGGCAGCACGAACAGGGGAGGGTCAGAGCAAGAGAGGCACACAGACTCCAAAGCAGGCTCCAAGTTCTGAGCTAGCTGTCAACACAGAGCCCGACGCGGGGCTCAAACCCACGAACTGTGAAATCATGACCTGAGCTGAAGCCGGATGCTTAACCGACTGAGCCCCCCAGGCGCCCAGAAAAAAGTTTTTAAAAAATAATGCCTTTCACTCAACACAATCAATGTGCCAAAGTGACATATTTGGAGGTAGCAGGTCCTGAACTCCGTCACTATCAACATCATTTCTCCATTGTTGGATCTTGAGCTCAGCAAGGCAGAACAGTATCTTTTAATTAAATGTGGCAACTGCTGTTAGAAACTGATTTTAAGCTCCTTGAAAACAGCCAATCTTCTAGTTTGTGTTTATGCATCAAGACGTGTCGAATATTGAATAAAAGAGTGAACAGAATGAGGTTTTTCTGCCTGGAAATAAAGGACTGAACTAGGAGGGGTCTTCGCTACCAGTGATGGAGCAGTGGGTTTGTGTGTGAGTAGTTTAATTCTGGCTGCTCTGTTCTGCAAATGTGTGGTGATAAGTAGGCATGAGCTAGAAGGTTGGGAGTCATGAGTGCTATGGACTCGGTAAGTAGTACTGATAGAGCTTATGGTGAGCAGGGTGTGAAATTTGGTAGCAAAAGTTGACCAAGATCCTGCAGGGCCTTTTATACTCATTTCACCCCTCCGGACCCTCAACTTCTGCATCTGTGAAATGGAAAGTACATTTTCCAGGAAGTCAATATGTGATGTCTAAAACCAATAAGGAGAAACGACAGTATTAGCCTCTTATTTAAAAAACAGTTGGCTCCTGGAATAGTACAAGGGTTAGGGGCATCAACACGCCCCACCCTCTCGTGCTGTCAGAAATCTACACATAACTTTTGACCCCCCCAAAACTTAACTATTAATAGCCTACTGTTGATGGAAGTCTAACCAATCATATAGGCTATTAACACATATTTTGTTGTATTTAAATATACTGTATTCTTGTAATAAAGTAAGCTAGAGAATAGAAAAAGTCAAGAAAGTCATAAGAGAAAACGTTTGGAGCACTGAATTGTGCTCACTGAAAAAAATCTGTGCATGAGCAGACCGATGCAGTTCAAGCTGTTCAAGGGTCACCGGTATTGAAATAACTACAAGAAATAATTTAAGGAGTTGAAAATATTTGCCTCTAGAAAGCAGGGGTGAGGGGTAGGAAGGACTGAGTCAGAAGACGGCCGTTTTTCACTATGAGCCTTTTAAAGCCGTGTCGCTGAACCACTGAGGTAGTAACAGACCTGAGCTATTGGGTACCGATCTGGCTCCGGTGACTCTTTCGGGCACAGGTGTAGGTACAGGTATAGGTTGGCGGAGGCGGCTCTGCGTCACCTGAGTTCATTCTGAAACCCAGGTTGAAAGGGCGGCGGCGGCCCAGGAGGGAAGCTCCTCCCGAGGCAAAGCTAAACTACAGGAGAGCGTGCCTGATCCGCAGGTCACTGCTTTTCAAAACTTTGATCGGGCCTCGTCTGTTAACATTCTATTAGCTAAAACGAGGGCAAACGCAAAGTCAAGGGGCAGGGAGTATCTGCCACTCGTGCAGGTGAAAGAGGAAAGCGTGACCATTTCTCAAAGATCATCCAGTCTATCATAAGTAATGCTGTAGTTGTGCACATGGCGTGCGATGTAGTCATTTGATAAAACTGATGCTGACGCAGGTTCGGTTCGGGTCCTGATGGGGATGCAGATGTGTCAGGAGTGTTCGGTCAGGTTCATTCTCTTTCCCTTTAACTAAAACCGTCTGCCTTGCCGTTTTGCTGTCCTATCTCGTGCTGCCGCAGGTCACCAGCAGGTTGTCTCCTTACAAGAGTTTACTACAGTGACTGGACACGTTAGCCTGTCTCCTCTTGGGTCTTCCTCCAACGACCTAAGAGCCCTCCTTTTCAACACGCCTCTGACCACTTGCCTCTCTCTCCCCACCATACTCAAAACTAAAAGGGGGTGGCTTTTGCCGGCTTCCTGGGCAAACAGCCAAAGATGAAGTCATTGCAGAACTCCCAAAACGTCTTCTTAGAATGCCAAGTGATTAAAGACACAAATGTTTGCACAAGGCAGTGTTGCGTGAATACATCTATTTACAATTCTTAAAAATTAAAAATAATTTTTTTAACATTTATTCATTTTTGAGAGTGAGAGAGACAGAGCGTGAGCTGGGGAGGGGCAGAGAGAGAAGGAGATACAGAATCTGAAGCAGGCTCCGGGCTTCTTTTAGCTGTCAGCACAGAGCCCGACGTGGGGCTCAAACTCACTGACCGTGAGATCAGGACCTGAGCTGAAGTTGGACGCTTAACCACTGGAGCCACCCAGGCGCCCCTATAATCCTTAAAATTAAATGAAAACCACTCTCACCACCACTGTAGAATCTCATGAAATATATTCAAGTGCTTTGTAAACTAACCAAGGAATGTAAGTTATTTCTTGAAAATAAACATGCTTTTAATATTTAAACTGAAACTTCAAAAACCTGACATACTTAATATACTGTTTGATCTCACATAATACTGGTGAGAGGGCTAAGTGACTCACTCACCTTGCAAGGAGTTTCTCCAGTGTATTTACCACTTCTGGGAACTTACCCTCTGGTTTTACCTACACAAGTAGGACATCTGAATAAGGTTATTCAGTGCAGCGCTATCGGTACAAAAAACTGGAAATAACCTGTCTTATCAGTAAAACATTGGCAAATAAACCATGGGACATGCACAATGGCAAACTAGCTGGAAAAAAAAAAGAGGAAGTTCTTTTTGATAAGGAAACATCTCCAACACATATTTAATAAGTTGGTGGCAGTGCGCGATAAAGGACAGAACAATCTGCTACATTTCTGAGAAAGAAGTAAAACAGCGTATTTGCTTATGCTCGCATAAAGAAACACTGGAAAGATGCCCAAAAAACTAATATAACATCACCTCCAGGCAGCAGAGAGGATGGAACTGGACAGGGACAACGTTGGGAGTCCATCTGCTCAGTGTAACTTTTATCAACTTCGTTTTTGAAATGGGTTAAACTATCAGCATTCAGGGGCGCCTGGGTGGCTGTCAGTGAAGCATCTGGCTCTTAGGTCAGGTTCTCGTCATAATCCCATGGTTTAGGAGTTCGAGTCCCGCCCAGGCTCTGCCTGACCGTGCAGAGACTCCTTGGGATTCTCTCTCAAAATAAAAACTTAAAAAAAAAAAAAAAGGATCAGTATTCAATAAAGTGCTTGTCAGATCACTGCGCTCAGCAGTGCTGCGCACTGGGATGTTTGGGGAAAAAAAGAACTTTGAGAAACACACACGTGAAATTAACGCATGCTTATAAATGCGAAGAGTCGCAAGCAATTGACGACAGGCAGCCCGACCTGGGGAGACAAGGTTGGGAATAGGGGGGTGGGGGGAACACGGGCGGGAGCTCCGAGAACAGAAGGCCGAGTGCCCGTGAAAGTACAACTCCACTCAAGGAAAACGAACGCTTAAAGCAAACGGCCAAGCTCCCGAGGGGACCCCTAGCCTCCGACCCGTGGGGAAAAGCGCATTACTTCCGGCGGCCACCGGGGGCAGGCCGGACCGCGCCACTCGGGGCGGGGGAGACTTCGTGAGCACGCGCGAGTGCACGGGATTCTCGGGGCGCTGGGAGACCCGATTGGAGAGGGTCCGTAGACGCAGAGCCAGGACGCGGAAAGTCGGCCCGCAACCTGCAGCGGTCCAAGGTGGGCTCGGCCGGATGTGACGTAAGGGAGCGAGCAGCTCGAGTCCAGACAGCTCAGCGGTGAGGAGGAAGTGGGGGCGGGTGTCGGGCGTCTGCGCAGTAGCGGGGGGCGGGGCATAATGAGAAGCCGGGCGCCGTGCGACTGCGCATCGTAGGGCTGGGTAGGGGGCGGAGGAGAGACGTGGAGGAGTCTGCGCGGCGGGCGTCTGCGCAGTACCGGGGAGGCGGGGCAGGACGTGGGCGGGGGGGCCGGGGGGCGGGGCGGCGTGCGTCTGCGCAGTGCGGGGCCGAGGGCCTGAGACGTGTGTGCGTGTTTGCGTGCGACCCGTTTAGTCCCGTTCTGGTTCTGGTCGGTCGTCCCCGGCGCGGAGTTGGGCCGAGTTGAGGTTCAGGTCGGGGTCTGGGGAGCGCTGAGGGGTGCGAGGGGGCCACGGGCATCCCGGCGCGGACCCCGGAAGGGGGCTCGAGGGACGAGGTCCTGCCGCGCCTGCGGAGCGGACGGCCTTCGGCCAGGAGCGCAGGGGGCGACCGGGGACGCTCCAGGAGTGTGTGCAGGGCGCCCAGCAGTTTGGACCTGGCCAAGGCCGTGTTTGTGGAAGTGCTTTTTTAGCTTCTGATTTGCATGGATCACAAACTGCAGAGAAAGAACAGGCTATAAACCGTCCCGCCCCTCGCTTGGCAGCTGCCGTTTACAACGAGAGGGCCAAGTGCAAAGAGTCCAGTTGGGTTGAGTGTAGTGGGAATTCCCATCTTTCCACGTCATCAAAAAATGTGATAAAATATTTAACACTGTTCACTTTCCAGCATATTTTGTACAGTTATTGGAACCAGAAAAAAATCCCCTCCAAAAATCTCACCGGCTAGTTGCTAAAGACTGTGTGCAGCTTTTTGCCCATGAAATTAAGTTTAGTCGTTTCTCTGAAATAGTACTAACCAAAAAAAAAAAATGCAAGAGCGATGTGTTACTGTATATTGGATTTTTTTTTAATATGGTAAAGGAAATCCATACAGTACTAACACGTGTTAGCAACCATACTGTGTTCTCTCAAAAATCCAGCCGTTGAAATTCTGTGTAAACTGATATTAACCTATTATGTTTATCAGAACTGTTTCCCTGGCTACTCTGCTTAATACTAAGCATAAAGTTTTTGGCTGTTTTAGGGTTGCAGTGGAAGTTTTTTTAATTCTTTTTCTTTTTTTAATTAAGTCTTTAAAAAGTACAAGATAAACATGTCTGCGAAAAGAGCTCTGGTCATCCTGGCCAAAGGAGCAGAGGAGATGGAGACAGTCATTCCTGTCGACGTCATGAGGCGAGCTGGAGTAAGTCCCCTAATGTCTTCTAGCCTTCCCCCTCTTCAAAATTTTTGGGTTTTAAAGTCATTTTGAATTAAATATTCAGTGTCCTTTATAAAATATTTCCAACACACAGAAATACAGATGACTGTTTAATAATAATTACCTGTTTATTCACTGTCCACATTTAATACTTGGTAGTATTTTGCCATATTAGACCCACTTCTGAGGAATAGATGCTTTAAAAATTTTTTTTGTTTATTTATTTTGAGAGAGAGAGAGAGCGAGAAAGTGCATGTTGCAAGCAGGTAGGGAGGGAGGAGAGAGAGAATTCCAAACAGCCTCCTTATGCTGTCAGCGCAAAGCCCAGTGTGGAGCCTAAACCCACAAACCGTGAGATCATGACCTGAGCTGAAATCAAGAGTCAGACTCTGGACTGACCGAACCACCCAGGCGCCCCCGGAGGAACAGACGCTTACAGGAAATAAAGCATTACCCAGCCCTCCTTGTAGATTTTCCCAATGCTGTCATTTCTCTTCTGGCCCCAGAGGTAGCTCTGTCCTCTCATCGATGTGTGTCCATGCCATGCACGTCTTCAGAGGAGCAGCAAACTGCGGTTGCGTTTTGCACCTCTGTCTGTCTCTCTCTCCATCCATAGCGAGCACTTAAGTGGCATTTACTGATGTATTAATTTATTTACTGGTGTCATTCTAAGTATTTCACATAAACTTGAACTCTTCCGACAACCCCGTGAGTTATTGCCAGCCTCATTGTACAGTTGGAGAAACTGAGGCACAGTGGTATCCACGTTGTAGACTTAGTAAGGAGAAGAGCCGGGACTCAGGCCCTAGCAGTCTGGCCCCGGAGTCTATTAACCCTTCCTTTCTCTGGTTCCCATAAATGAAGACACACAGATACAGTTTGTTTATTTAAAGTTGCTACTTCGCGTTCTGCTGTGTGAACGCGCTGCCGTCCCATCTGGGACAGTGGCACGGCATTTCAGTGCCGTGATATTCTTGCACGGGTTTCCGTACGCAAACAGGTGTTCTGACGGAGAGTGGAATGGCTAGGCCAGAGGACAGCCCATGGTAACCTTACTGGCTTTTGCCAGCGCCCCAAAGTACCAGCGTGTGGGCCTGCCGGCCGTGTAGGAAAATCCCCGCTTTTCCAGTATGCCGGCTCTTGCTTAGGTCAACTTCGTAAATTTCTGCAAGCTAAAGTAGAATTTCATTGTTTTAACTTGTCTTCCTGTCTTAAACTACCGTGACATTTAAATGACAGCAGTCACTTTGCAAGATGGATTAATAACAAGATGATCATGTAATTACCACCCGCACCCGCACCCTGGTGGGAGAAAGGACACTAACCAGACGGGGTCACGGGACAGCGTCTGTGAGTCAGGACTGTCTCAGGCGAACGGGGACAGGGCCGGTTGGAAATACATCTCGCTAACTTACCAGCTGCAGCGCAGCATGGTTTTGAGCAGTGTTTCCTGCCAAGTTATTTTAAAACACAGCAGCTGCAAAAATGTTACTCGAGACTTATGTTTCAGGGTCAGATGTGACGATGTCTTTCTCCTAGATTAAAGTCACCGTTGCGGGGCTGGCCGGGAAGGAGCCGGTGCAGTGCAGCCGTGATGTTCTCATTTGCCCGGATGCCAGTCTGGAAGATGCAAGAAAAGAGGTTTGTTCTCCGCACCCGGAATTGCTCCTTCCTGTGCTGCCTTTGTCAGTTTCTTGCAGTGCCTTTTGATTATATCTGAGGCTGTGAACACAGACTTGTTTTAAGAAAGTTCCTTCGCACGGATGTCTTCCCCGCTGTAGTAAGCCCTGGGGCGTCGAGGGCGCTGCGGTTCTGTGTCTGCGGGACCCGGCTGCTGGCTGCTGCGCGCTGGCTGCGCGGGGCGGGGCCTTCCTCGGGGCTCTGCTGACCTCGCCGGCAGCTCAGCCTCCTGTTCTAACATCGTACCCGATGGAGGGAGTCAGCTGCCGCATTTCCTGCTCGTTTCTTTTGTTTCATGTTTATTAAAAAAATTTTTTAATGTTTATTTTTGAGAGAGAGAGACAGGGTGTCTGCAGAGGAGGGGCAGAGAGAGAGGGAGACACAGAATCCGAAGGAGGCTCCAGGCTCCGAGCTGACAGCTCAGAGCCCAACATGCGGCTCGAGCCCGTGAACCATGAGATCGTGACCTGAGCCGAAGTCGGACGCACAACCGACTGAGCCCTCCCCGCTAGGTGCCCCTTAGTTTATATCCTTTATTCAAAAGCTGCTCTTTGCCTTTCCTTCTCCGGTGTCCCAGACACGGTCGTGTGACTCATTCTGTGTGGGACAGCTTGCAGTGACGAGCGGTGGGACTTGGGGAGCAGGAAGGACCCTTGTCTGTCGTGCCCCGTTATCTGATGGCTGCCTTCGACGGCAGCTCCCACGGGGGAGTCTGTCGGAGCCGCGGTCCCTCTCCGCAGAAGCAGGCTCACCCCCACGTGTGTAGACGCCATCGCACACCCTGTCATGTAGTTCACTGCTTCCTGGCCAGTGTGATAGGGGTGTGGGCCCTGTGCTCTTGGGGCGTAGATGTTCCAGAAAAAGTGGAGGCAGCTCGCGGACGGCCGCTGCGCCCCGCCGAGGAGCCCAGAGCATGATTCCCCAGGCTCAGACACACAGAGAAGTGTGTTCCTTTCTGATAAATTCACGTATTTCAGGACCAGATTATGGAGTGGGAATGTTGGTATTTACGTAAAAATGGTGGAAACAGTCTAAGTCGCATGTTTCCAGGAGCCGAGCAGAAGTAAACGCTCCTCTCCCGTCTCCTTCATCTCGTGGTACCGGGTTTTAGAGCCGTGGTTCCCTTCTGCGTCCGCTTGTTCAGACTCAATTCTGCCCTTCACACACTTCGGTCGGTAGTTTCTCTGGGTTTGAAAATAGCAGCGGAATGCTCGTACTTTCGGAGAGCGACCCTGAGGAGTTGGTTTTGCACTGAGCAGGTGCTGCGTTTTCACTTTATAAATTGCTCTTGGCTACAGTTCTAAAAATCTTTTTAAACGTCTTAATGTGTTGTTACCCCCCATTCCACCTCGTGAGCCGAATCAGGTTTGGAATCAGCCGGTAGGTGTTTGGGATACTAAGGCACCGTATCATTTTTCTCCCCTAAGTCCCAGCTCTCGTAGGTAAAAACCTTTCTGTGCCTTTTACTTAAAGTTGTTCCTCTAACTATTTTTATGACTGTGCACGTTATTGTTGAAAGACTGCCTCCTGGTCGGTGTGCGCCTACCGAGAGCCACAGCGTGAAATCCCCCGTTCTCGTCCTCTCCCCAGCGTCCCGCCCCGTCAGCCGCCGAGCTCTCCTGTGTGCGGGCCGCGGACACCCTGTGTGTCGGGGACACACACACATCTACATCTGTGTTAAGTAAGCTCTACGCTCGACATGGGGCCCCAACTCAGAGCCCCGAGACCGAGTCTCCTCCTCCACCGACGGAGCCAGCCAAGCGCTCCCCCCCTTTTTTCCTCCCTTTTTACAAGAATGAGGTGATCCCACCTCTAATCCTGCAACACAGACATCCTTTCCTGTCACTGTATTCAGATTTTCTGCGAGTTATAGCAACGTTTCATCGTAGAGATCCGAACCTTACTTGATTTAGCTGAGCCAAACTTTTTTGCTGGTTTTTTTTTTCCGTGCCATGTTTTTTGCCATGACCCACATTTAAAATCTGAAAATGTTTGGACTGTCACTTCAGTGCACATCTCAGATGAAAAGGTTTGGCTTCTTTTGTTCTGTTTTTAAACTGCAGGGGCCTTACGACGTGGTGGTGCTGCCGGGAGGTAACCTGGGCGCCCAGAATTTGTCGGAGGTAAGAACCGCACTAAAGAAGGATTTGGGCCCTTGCCTATGTTCTGTTGGTTTTGTTGTTACTGAAATATTTCAGGAAGGAGGCTGGGAGTAAACTAGAAACAAGGGAAATGAACAAAGTGGTGTTCCGGCTTCATTAGGAAAAACGTCTCTCCTGACGTTTCCCGTGCGGGTGCGGAATTGGGGCGCTTGTTTGGGTGCAGGTTCTGTGAGTACAGTCAGAACGGAAGCCCCCCCCCCCCCAAACAGTAAGAAAATGAACCTAATTGTGTGTCTCACGGAGGTTTAAGCATAGACAGCTAAGACACTGGCTGGCCGCCCAACACCGGGGTGCGGGCGGGGGGCTGCGGAGTCTGGAGCTGCCAGCTGGGGTGAAAATGGCGTTGGAGGAGACCCCTGCTTCTTCATCGAGGTCTCTTCTGCAAGAGGCCGCCTGCCGGAAGGCGGCGGCGGGGAGGGGGGCCGGGGACTGAAGGCAGGTCGCACCAAAGACATTTGGGACCCTGCTGGACCCTGTTCCTGGCTCTGCCACCTGGAAACGGCCCACATGCCACGTGGCCGCCCTCTTCCGGCTTTCTCCTGGGGGCGCCGAGCAGCAGGGGTCCATGCGGCCGAGGGAGACCGCTTTTCCCGTCCCATCTTCAAACGCCTTTAAGGAAAGGACGTCCGTCCCTTGTAACAGATGCCTTGATTGGGTTTAACAATGTAGAAGCAGTATGAATTTGAGACTTTTTCTGTTAATGATTTCAAGATATTAGAAAATTGATGGGAGATCTTGTGTTTTATTTTTTTTTTAATTTTTTTTAATTTTTAATTTATTTTTGAGAGAGAGAGAGAGACAGCATGAGCAGGGGAGGGTCAGAGAGAGAAGGAGTCACAGGATCTGAAGACAGGCCTCAGGCTCTGAGCTAGCTGTCAGCAAAGAGCCCGATGCAGGGCTTGAACCCATGAACCATGAGATCATGACCCGAGCCAAAGTCGGATACTCAACCGACTGAGCCCCCCAGGGACCCCAGATCTTGTGTCTTAAACTGGAAGTGGAGTCTCCCTCAGGGTCTGCTGGCGGTCGGCTGTGGCCTAATGATGACCGGTGTCTGGGTTTCTTTGCACAGTCCGCCGCCGTGAAGGAGGTCCTGAAGGAGCAGGAGAAGAGGAAGGGCCTCATCGCCGCCATCTGTGCAGGTAACGCGCAGGAGCGCCCCGTGTTACAGTGTGTCATTGCAGCTCTTCCAAAACCACGTGACGGGCCAGTCGTTAATGATAACGTTTTGTTCCGCACGCGTCCGTCCCTTCACAGAGCGCGCAGGGCCTCGGCGCGGGCATGTTTAGTTTGGGCGGCGCGAAGTCGGTGTCATTTCAGAAATGAGTACAGTTCTCTCTTCTGCTTCTCTGTGCTTTTTTGGTCTACGTTCCGTGAAACTTCACATTTTCCGTCTTTGGTTGACCTCTGGGATTCAGTAAACAGCTTGTGACAGCAAATCTCTGTGCCAGGAAGTAGGTCTGCCAGCACCCAGTCAGCAAGAATCAGCTGTCAACAGGACCGCTCCGTCCTGCGCCTGCCCCGCTGATTCGGGGCGCGGGTGCTTCCCACCTGGCCGTCCGTGCGGAGCGTTCGGTCAGGCACCGTGCCTGCTGTCACGTAAGTTAGAGGACAGTTGTCGGCGCTTCCTGGGGGTCCCCGCGTCTTTGAGAGTTAGGACGTTAGTAATACCTTGTTTTCTGGAAGTACTGTGAAATCCATGTTTTTTTAATGTCTTTATTTTATTTTGAGAGAGAGAGTGAGTGGGGGCGGGGCAGAGAGAGGAGGGGGAAGACACAGAGTCTGAAGCAGGCTGCAGGCTCTGAGTTGTCAGAGCAGAACCCGACGCAGGGCTCAAACCCACGAACCGTGAGATCATGACCTGAGCTGAAGTCGACACCCGACGGCCCCCCCCCCCATGAAATCCATTCTTAATTCTCTAGTGGCATGATATTCTGCCGTCTTGCGGTTTTCCAGAGCGTTATTCTTTGTCACAGGCCTTTATGAAACATTTGTCAAAAGAGCAAGTAAATCAGCGAATAGACGGGTGTCCTGATAAAGTGACATCGTGTTTTGTGCAGCGCCGGGGACCTGTTAAGAAGCTGTGCGACGGGGGCCCTGGGGACTCTGCAGGACGGCAGACCTTGTCAGAGCTCTTGCAGAGCCCTTTTCCTTCTGGTGCTCGGGAGAGTGTGACGATGCCGCCGCTGGGGCGTGGCGCGTGTGCTCACGCATTTTTGTGTCATAAAAATGTCCCAGTTTTCATTTCTGCCGCGGCGGTTACAGATCGATGTAACTCCCGTAAGAGCTCGGGCTCCCAGGACCCGAGCGTTGGAGCCTGGGAGGGACCGCAGAGGCGGCCACCCGGGCGGGCCCTGTCCTTGGGCTCCAGTCCGCACCAGCCCCTGGACCTGCCCTCGGGTCTGTCCTCGGTGGCCCCTGTGGTCCCTGCCGCCCGCGTGCGCGCCCCAGGTCCCCTCCGACGGGCCCGGCCTCGGTGCGGTTGCCCGCAGCCCTGGCCACGGCCTCCCTCGCAGGTTCTCCAACCCAAGGACGGGTTTGGGCCCTATTCGTTCCCTCCTGAGTCTGCTGAGCGGAAGAGCCGCCTGTCGGTTTGTCCTTCTGTATCGCTGAGGTGGCTGGAGGGGTGGCCACACGCAGAGGAGCGTAGACTTGAGAATCATTAAATCGCTGTTAGAAAGAGTGCTCTGATGCGGCGCGGCGTGTGTGTTGTTGACTGTCCTGTGCTGCCCGCCCTTCTGGCCCTGCAGAAAGCAGGAAGTGCGGTGAAAGGGAAGGTGGTTCTTAAGTGTCTCGGTCAGGGGCCGGGGCTTGGCCCCTAGTACTGAGTGCTTGACACAGAAACTGGAGGGCAGACTATCTTGGTAAGAAAGTAAAGGGGCGTCTGGGTGGCTCAGTCGGTTAAGCGTCTGACCTCGGCTCAGGTCATGATCTCACGGTTCGTGGGTTCGAGCCCCGCATTGGGCTCTGTGCTGACAGCTAGCTCAGAGCCTGGGGCCTGCTTCAGATTCTGTGTCTCCCTCTCTCTCTGACCCTCCCCTGCTAGCGCTGTCTCTCTCTGTCTCTCAAAAATAAATTAAAAAAACATTAAAAAAAAAAGAAAAGAAAAGAAAATGAGATTCATCGGGGGGATGGAGGGAGATGGTCTAGGTTGGAGCTCCAGGGCGCGGAGGAGCTGGGGAGACAGGGTGCCGTCCGTGGGAGTCACCACACGGTGGCGCTGTTGGCCGTCGTGTCTTGGCTGCCGCGGCTCTCCGCACACGCAGCAGTGGTTCATGTGCCAGCATTTCAAGTAACGGGAGTTCAGTATTTCTTCTCGAATTCTCCAGGCAGGATTCTTAAGCTCCAGAAAGCAGTAGTTATGGGCTTATCAGGGTGAGTAAGCCCTCGCTAAAATCCTACAGAAATGCGAATTTACTAACCCTACTGTAGGCAGCAGTTTCGTCAACGGAAGGGAGCAGCCTAAAGATTTCTAACTCACCCTACGATCCTTCTTCTCACTGTACGGTCACCTCTGGCGGTGTGCTTTCAGAAAATACAAGGTCCCGTAGGTAACTATCTGGCTCTTCACATCTCACAAAGTAATGAGGGTAATTGATGAGTCCTTTCACATAAAAATTGAGTGATAATTAATTCAGTCTTTACAGACTTAAAACTTGCTGCCGTGCAGAGCTGTCCGCTACAGTGCGGAGAACGTCAGGTCTGTTGGAGGACGATGACTTGGGGCCTGAGTCAGGTGGAAGGCTCAGTGATTCCGTAGTGTTTGTGGATCTTCCCGTGTCGTCCGCAGCTCCCTTTTCCTTGGATCCGTGTTGAAAAGCGAAAGGTCAGTGAGAGTAGGGGTGCTGGGGGCTGAGCTGAAGCACTCGGGCTCCGTTCTCCGGTCTCAGCCTCTGAGTCACGTCCTAACCTGTTGTTTCTTTTTTTAATTTTTAAAATTAATTTTTTTAATGTTTATTTTTGAGAGAGAGAGAGAGAGAGAGAGACAGAGTGCAAGTGAGAGAGGGTCAGAGAGAGAGGGAGACACAGAATCCGAAGCAGGCTCCGGGCTCTGAGCTCTCAGTACAGAGCCCGACGCGGGGCTCGAATCCATGGACCACGAGATCCTGACCTGAGCCGAAGTTGGGCGCTCAACTGACTGAGCCCCCCAGGCGCCCCATGTCCTAACCTGTTTTGAGGGTCTTACTGCGTTTGTGCAGCATGTGTTTCTAGGTGTGACGTGAGGCTTAGAGGAAAAGGTAGAATACTTTTATTTTTAAGTTTCAAGGTAACATAACAAAGTCATAAAGTGTTTTTGTTTTAGTCCTTACCCGAGGGACGTCACATCCAAAATATGGTAGTGATTCTCGGTGAAACTGACCGTTTTCAGTGCATACTTTTGGAGCAAAAGTCTCACGTTAGCAACTGCATGTGTTGAGGATCAGAAACGGACACCTGCGCGTGGCGTTAGTGGTCACGGACACAGAAGTGCCGGGGCCTTTCGCGGGCGCGTTTCCTTGCGGGCTGGACAGTGTCCTCGTCGCGCTAACAGGCCCTCCACCCGGGATGCTCGCGTGGCTGGGCGGGTGAGCGAGTGCTCGTTTTCATTTTCAAGTAGAAAACCAGAATGAGTCTGTAAATAGGGGTCAAGGCCAGAGGTTTGGAGCGCACCAGCTGCCTTCAACGTGTGACTGACTCGTGCTCAGAGTGAGGCCTTGGTGGCCTCCCGTCCTTGTCCCCCGGCGCACCTGCCTGCAGTTCCATGAGGGACCACGCTCTGTGTGTCTGAAGGCGGCTCCATGTCCCCTGACCCAGTGGTGATCGGGGCCTGGAGTCTACACTCCGGAGGCTGCTCCGTGTCCCCTGATCCAGTGGTGATCGGTGCTGGAGTCTACACTCTGGAGGCGGCTCCGGACCCCCTGACCCAGTGGTGATCGGGGCCTGGAGTCTACACTCCGGAGGCTGCTCCGTGTCCCCTGATCCAGTGGTGATCGGTGCTGGAGTCTACACTCTGGAGGCGGCTCCGGACCCCCTGATCCAGTGGTGATCGGGGCCTGGAGTCTGCGCACTGCCGGGGGTGCTCAGGAGAGGGTCTGTGACACACACACGGCGCCCGTCTCGTGCTCAAGAGCGCTCGCTCTCAGAACCATCGGGTGTTCGAGGGAAGAGCCTCCTGGCGCTGAGAGTACTTCCGTTGTAGTTTTACACCAGGAGTTTTTTACGTCTATACTTAAGTCTTTTTATTAATCTTTTCAGGCCCTACAGCTCTTCTGGCTCACGAAATAGGTTTTGGAAGCAAAGTTACGACACACCCGCTCGCTAAAGACAAAATGATGAATGGGAGTAAGTATACGCTTTTATTTTATTTATTAAAAAAATTTTTTTTTAGGTTTGAGACAGAGAGAGAGTGAGCGGGAGAGGGGCAGAGAGGGAGAGACAGACTCCCAAGCAGGCTCCACACCAGCAGTGCAGAGCCCGACACGGGGCTCAAACCCATGAACTGTGAGATCACGGCCCGAGCTGAAATCAGGAGTCAGACGCTTAACCGACTGAGCCGCCCAGGCGCCCCCGTGCTTATGTTGTAATGAGCGAAAAGCCCTCCGACAGCTGGGACTCGGCTTTGCGTCCCACCTGCTAACCGGACGCGGAGAGACCCTCCGCGGGGCGAGGTGCGCGGTGGGCCTCACTTCCTGCGCGAGTGTAGCGGCCGCGGAGGGGCGGGTGGTGGGGAGGGGGTGCCCGCCCCCCTGCGCCCCGACCGGCGCGGCCGAGGCCAGCCGAGAGGAGCGTGACTGCAGAAAGTGCCCTTTGCCCGCAGTCCAGAGTCAAGGGGACATTGCTCTCTCCTGGGTGGCAGGTCTGTTCTTTCGGGTGACGTGTTTCTTTCATAAATAGCAGCTGGACTGTTAACTTTTATTAATTATTTTTATGAAAACAGTTTCTGTGGTAAAAAGTGCACACAGTACAGAAGCGGGTGAAGTAAAAATCCTTTTCCCGTGTGTCCTCACCCCCCTCTGCTCCGTTAGGAAGTGTCCTGGTGACTGGAGTTTTCTCCGCGCGGACTCGTTGCCCTCTGTAGTTTCATAGTTTTATTCAGATGGAGTCTGCTAAGTGTATTGTCCTGCAACTTTTATTTATTTATTTACTCACTTACTTATTTACTTAGAGATGGAGTGGAAATGGGGCCAGGGCAGAGGCCGGGGCGGGGGCGGTAGAGAATCTCGGGCTCCGTGCCGCGCTTGGGGCCCGACACGGGGCCCAGTCCCATGACCTTGGGATCACAACCTGAGCAGGAATCCAGCGTTGGATGCGCAGCTGACTGAGCCCCCCAGGCACCCCTGCAGCTTGCGTTTTAAACCCAAGATTGTATCCTTTTGTGGGCGGAGGCCAGCGAGCGGTCAGGTCGAGTGTTTAATCCTCTGCAGGACCACTTACTCGGAGGCTCTAACAGACGCCTGCCGTTGGGGCTCAGTCTGCAAAACGGATCGCTCTTTTTTGGGTACAGTTTATTGTTAAACGTAGGAGTCTCGATCTCAGCTCAGGTCCCGAGCTCACGGTTCACGACTTCGAGCCCTGGATCGGGCCCTGCGGTCGCCTCTGTCCTCCAGGAGGACGGCTCGCGGACACAGGACACACAGGTCAAGTTGAGAACTAGAAGGAGCGCAGTGGAATTCGGAGAGGAGTATTGTTAGTGATACGTTAGTCCTGGAGCACGTTAATTAGGGGCGCGGCGGAACCCCGCGTGTGCACGTGCACCTGTGAGCCGTACCCCCCCCAGTCCCAGTCGCTGCCTCTCAGCCTGACGGTCACAACCCCGTCGGGCGGGTGGTGTCTCCCCCTGCCACCTGTCCCTGGAGCGCACGCCCCAGAGAGACAGGGGCCCCGGGACTTGCAGAGAGGAAGAGAACGTCACACTAGTGCCGATGATGGCAGGAGCGTCTGCGCTTCCCAGTCAGAAGCCGGCGGGGGGGGGGGGGGTTCGGCGGGCACCGAGCCCCCAGGGAAACGGAGCGGCGGCTCTGGGACAGCGTCGCCAACCCGACGCCCGCGAACAGACCGGAGGACGGAGCGGTAATGGTGGCGGTGGACTCGGACACCGCTGTGCCGGGTCGGGGTTGGTCCCGGGTCTCAGCCCCGCTCGGCGCCCGTTCTGAGCTCCTGCGCTAAGGAGGCTGGTAACGTGTCTTCCGTCCTCTTCTCGCGGCCAGGTCGTGTGGCGCGGCTGCCCCGTGTTGCGTTTTCTTTTAACGAAGAGATGCTGTGTTCTAGAGCAGCGTGAGGCTCCCCGCAGAACGCGGCGGGACGTGCGCGCCCCCCGCCCCCCCCGCCGTGCCCGCGCACGCGCAGTCTCCCTGCGTCACGGCTGATCCACAGGGCATCACTGCCTCCAATCCGTCGTTTACAGCAGGGTTTGCTCTTGGTGTTGGACGTTCAGAATATCCTCAAAGTTGATCCAAGGAAGCATTTTCTCAAACACCTACTACGTTTTTGTAGTTGCTACAAAGATACTAAGTGGTCGATTAAACCATCTGTGTGAAAAGTGGATGTTTTTGCAGAAGGCTCTGGCTCCTGGGCATTTGGTAACGTCGGAATATACCGTGCTCGGGGCTGATGGAGAGGTTCTGGAGTCGGAGATCTCGGAATCAGGCTTCCTCTGGCGGTTGCAACATGTTGGGGGGGGGGGTGGCGTCCAGGAGGCCACGTTCCTCCTTTATCTGCGGGTGGATCTTTTGTGTCTGTTGGCCTGCGATGCCTCCAGAACGCGGAGCTGGACTCGGAACAGAAGCGAGTAGATGTTAGCTGTCGGCGTTTGTCGGGGGCACGCACAGACATCATGTGCACGAGGCCCCCCGGGGCCCAGGGCCCAGCAAGGCGGGCACGGGCTTCCCAGGAGAGGAGACCGGCCCCGGGAGGCCAGGCGCCTTGCCCAGGCTCGGGCCGGAGCTCAGGCCGCCTCTCCCGTGAGGCTCCCGCCCACGGACGTTCCGAGGCATCGGGCTGAGCAGTCTGTCCTTCCACGGGACAAGGATGTTAGAAATGTCGGCCCTCAGAGCGTCTGAGAAGCGAGGCTGTCCCCGTCCTGGGTGTCTCTGGTCCTCCTCGTCCGCAGCGTGCGCGGAGCAGGTCGGGGGGGAAACTGCTCCCATAAGCACTCCGGTCGGAAGGACATAGTCTTCCCCCTTCTCAGTTTTTAAATGAAGAAATGGTTACTTTAATGGTCTTCTTGGGCTCCTGTCTGTCCGTTGTTCTCAAGAGCATCTGCAGACCCCGTCACGTCGGTCCGCAGCGAAGCGGCCCGTCTCTGGGGCCGGGCTCCTCCCCCCACCAGCCTCAGGGTCCGTCCTCGTTCTCACGCCCCAAGGCGTCCCTGGCCCTGGTCTCACAGGGTCCCACCTGGATGGCAGGTGCTTTTCCATCTCCACTGTGGTTCCTTCCCGTCCAGTCTTGGCGCAGGTCAGACCTGGGGCGCGCCCACTGCCTTGCGGAGCAGGCCCCCCTGGGTGCCGGAGGGGGCCGGGGCAGGCCCCTTGGGCAGAGCTGGATATGCCCCGATGCGCACTCGGGGAGGGGGACCCTCCTTGTGGCGCTGAGCGCAGAGTGGAGGGAAGGACACGCGGGGCCGGGACGCGGAGGTGCTGCGGGAACCAGGGACGCTCCTCTGTCACCTGGGGCTTGGGAGCCGCTCCGTGGTCCCCTTCGAGTGGATGAGGGCCCAGCCAGTCACCCGAGCAGACGGGCCGCTCTCCCGTCCGTCAGCCCTGTCGGCTTGGGTCCTACCTGCCCCGGTGCCACCGCGGGCCTGATCTAGGGCGCTGTCACCACGCCTGCCGTGAGGGGCGCCGCCGGCGGGGGGATGGCTCTCTGGGCAGCGGGGGTGGGGCGGGCGGCCGGGCACTGGGAGGGCTGGTGACCCCGGGTGCGCAGGGGGAGGCCGCGGCGAGCTGGCGCTTCGGATTCCCGGCTTCATGGCTCTGTTTTGCCCACGTGTCCTGTGGTCATTCGCCGAATTTGGATATGGGAGGAGCGTGTGCTTGTTTTACTGTATTTTCCCCCCAGACGCCAGCTGGGGCACAGAAGGGAAGTGGTTCCTGAGACGTGGATGTTGTTCCTCCCTCCACACCTCTCCCCTCCCTGGCTCTGTCTTTGTTTGGCTAGTTTGTTTCTGAGGCAGTGTGTGCGTGACGCAGGCAGTCATGGGACAGGAGTCTGTGGGACCTGCAGTCCGTGGGACAGGGGTCTGTGGGACTGACAGGCTGTTGGGACAGGGGTCCGTGGGACTGACAGGCTGTTGGGAACGGGGCACAGAGACGTAGGCTTCTCGGGAGGGAATGAAGGATCCTCAGGAAAGACAGGGGCCCTGGGAGAACAGATGGGAAGTGTGACCGTTCGTGACGAAGTCCGTCTGGTGTCCACTTCCGGTCTCCTCTCCTGGGACAGGAGTCCTCCTCCCCGGGTGATGGACTCCCGGAGGGGACAGGACAGCCGAGGTCCCTTAGGAGGCCCCGTCCTCAGGCACGGTGGGGGGTGGTGGGGGCCCTGCCGCTGCGGCTTGTGCGGTGCCTTCAGCCCCAAGTGGTCGGTGCTGCAAAGCGGCCCAGTTCGGGGCGGCTCTTCCTTCAGTGCCCAGGGCGGACCCAGAGCGTTTGTCGATGAC